>JAWWEQ010000055.1:30086060-30117175 GCA_035583055.1 Torymus tubicola
TTTACGACAGCTACATCAAGCCCAGTGCACCAGTGATCGACTATAACACACGGTTCAGTGGCCTGAGCTCCTCCGACTTCGCACACGTCACGAAGACGTTGAGGGATGTACAGAGAGATATTTTGAGTATCGTCAACGCCAAGACTATCTTAATAGGTCACTCATTGGAAAGCGATCTTCGCGCACTAAAAATCGTCCACATGAATGTCATCGACACCTCGATCCTATATCCCCACAAGCTGGGGCCTCCGCTGCGCCGCAGCCTAAAGGAACTGGTGTGTACAGAACTGCAGAAGACGTTTCAATATCGCGCACACAACAGTGTCGAGGATGCCCGCGCAGTTTTCGATCTTGTGCTTCTGAAAATGAACGACATCGCAAGCATGTACATTTCCAATTCCTTCCGATGAAGTGTCATTGTTCGATAAATGATGATTTTGTAGATGTGTAATTCCATGTGTGCGTGTATACTTATATGTATAACGTTATTTTGTATACATTTTTCAAATATTATTTTATTAATAAAAAAACATGTGTATATTTTAAATTTTTTGTTTTCAATTCGAATGCAACAATTCATCTTACCAAACCTACTTTCACAAGCCACAATAAGACCCGCTGACAATTTATTGGCACTTAATTTCGTCGAATATTATTTATTGATGCCTTAAATTTTTCTAACTATCAAAAAATTACAACAAAAAGAAAATCAGTAAAACTCAACCAATTTTTTTAAAAATATATAGATCTATTTTCTTTCTGGTAATTTGTACTATATTTATATTAGTCATTTTTGCTACATAGTATAGTAATGTTTTGAGAATTCGAGTCTTTCCACCTGTAATTATAAGGTACAGTTATTTTTACTCGAACATTTTTCTCCGTCTATATAACTTTGTGTATTTTTAAATCTTTGTTATGGTGTATAGAATTAAAATTTTGCTTCTTTGCAGGTAATTTTATATTTATTAAATATTAGATCATATTTTTTACCATTAAAACGTATCGAATATTATATTTTTAGAGACGACATATGCAAAATAATTTTTTTATTGTTTAAAATTTTAGCGATATATTAAATACTTTTTAAGAAAACGACAAATTACGATACACCTAATTCATTTTCTTATATATCGTATAACTTTAAGCTTTTGGGATGGCCAATCAATGGTACATTTATCTTAATTCATAAGTTTTCTTCGTAAACTTATAACACGTTTTAAAATACCAATAATAATTGTGTAATCTTAATGAAATTTTGCATACATGTTTTTCATAACGTGAGCTCGTCATTCTAAAAATTTCAGTTTGGTTTGTCGAATCGTTTTCAAGAATAGTACATTACGGTAATTAATGTATACTATTTTTCTTGATGCCCGGTCAAAAGTACGATTCTATAAATTAGTCCCCGCGAGAAATCTTTTCCACCGACAATGGTAACACCGCAATAGCATGCATTTACTTTTCACTTTTCTACTTTGATTTTTGGAAGACGCTTATTTCAATTGTTTATAGCTCGGGCGCGTTGATTTTAGGTGCCCGTCCCAACATTTGCGGCACGAGCGTAGCAAAAACATCGTGTGCATAATTTAAAAAAAAAATTGTATTAGGATTTCCTGTATGGAAAAAATAAACGTATAGGCAATCGTAAGAAACCGAAGGAAACCGTATAAAACTGTAGAAAACTGTTCCAATTCGGACATATTTCGTACGGTTTTGTACGGTTTCTTACGGTTACCTACAATTTTCTACGATTCATAAATTCGTTCGAATTGGTCGATTCATACTTAAAATTGAAACATATGAAAACACAAGAAAATGTACGAAAACATAAGAAAATGTAAGACAACGTACGAAAACGAACATTTCCGTAAGTTTTAACGAATCTTACAGTTTCCTACAGTTTTGTCCATTTATTTTCGGATTCGTACGAGTTTATACATTTTTATACATTTTATTACGATTCGTAAATATTTTGTGTATATAACAAATTTTTCCTGTCAAAATATATTAAATGTAAGAGACTAACTGAACGAAGCCGTACGAAAACGTATAGGAAACCGCAGAAATTAACGATGCATATTCTACGAAATATGTCCGAATTGAAACGGCTTTCGACAGTTTTGTATACATAAAAGTGGAGTTGTCCATCTGTTAATTCTCTATAGTTCTGATTTAAATTAGACAATTTAAGAAAGTTAAAAGTATCATAAAATATTGATTAAATCACTTTTCAATGTTATTAATATTTTAAAAATAAATTATTATTATTGGTTCTTGCACAGAATCAAAAACAAAATATAGCATGCGTTGAAACCTATAGTCATAATAATTAATACTTTAAAACCGTAACTTTAATTAAATATTGCTCTTCATAATATTATATTTATTTTTATTTAATATTTTATTACTTTTAATGAAGAGCAATTTTCAATTAAAGTTACTGCTTTAAAATATTAATTATGACTATAATTAACTTATTTTTAAAATATTAATAACATTAAAAAATGATTGAATTAATATTTTATGATACTTTTAACTTTCTTAATTTGTCTAATTTAAATCAGAACTATAGAGAATTAACAGATGGACAACTCCACTTTTAAGGCGGAACGCACGGCACGGTACCGCATAGCACGCCACGGATCATTTGTGGACACTTTCTTACATATAGTTGTATACCTACAGTTCTACCTACAACAATGGTCATGTACATCAGTACATAGAACCTACAACAGTGTACATACATGTGGAGAAAGTAAAATAACAGCATTATAAGCAACTACCGTAAAAGGAGATTATCAAAAATAGCATAATCAACTATTACAAGTACTTTATTAAATAAAAAATGGCAGATTCAGATTTAGAAGAAATCCGTAAACAACGGTTAGCTCAATTACAAGCACAACACAGGGTAATAAAATATACTTAAAATAGTAATGAATCATTTATACAAAATCAATTACAGAAATATAATTATTTATATAGAATGTAAACAAATACTTTAAAAATTACATTTATAAAAAGATATCTTTATCAATATTTAGTTTAGATTTGTATTTTGTTAAAATACAGGTTAGAAATCAAAGAAAAGTTAAAGCAAACGCTCACATAATTACTAGTTATAAGAGTAGATTTAAGTATAATTTCTAATTTTATGCTATAATCAATACTTTGAATTTTCTAAATGTAAAGTGAAGAATTATTTGTTAAAAAAATGATATAAATAATAATATAATCGATATATAAAATTTTGGATAATCATAATTATCATTATTTGAAAATTAATAATTTGTTGAATACTTTGCTAGGGAGGAGGTAGCAATGCTGAAAATGAACAAGCTATGCAGGAAAAGCAACAACAAATGGAGGATATGCGAAATTCAATTTTAAGTCAAGTCCTTGACCAAGCCGCAAGAGCAAGATGTAAGAAGTTAAATTTAAATGTATATATTAGTTTAAGATAAATGTCCAAGTACTTAGCTCTTTATAAAACTGAAAAGAAATGAGTTAATTTCTCTAGTACTCTAGAAGTACTGTTATTAATACAATCAATATTTAAGCATCACAAAAATAATTTTCTAATATTATGTCAGTATTTTATTAGATATAAATATAAAAATTAGCCTTGGCTTCTACTTGGGCAAATTTAATTTTTTTATTTTATTATTAACTGAATTACTTATTGATAATTTCTTAATTTTTCAGTAAATACTCTTAGTTTAGGAAAGCCAGAAAAAGGGAAAATGGTTGAAAATATGATATTATCTATGGCACAGCGTGGTCAACTTCCTGGCAGACTTGGAGAATCAGAATTAATTAATATCTTAGAAAGTATAAATAAACAAATAAGTAAAAAAACTACTGTTAATGTAAGTAAAGTCACTGAATTCTATTATTTATTTTTTAATGTATTTATGGAAATTGCTCTTTTTCATGTCTGAAAAGTAGATCAAAAGTTGAGTTTTTTGAGAATCAGTGACTAGTAGAAGAAAGTCTTTTCTTTTATTGAAAAGAAGTTATTCTAAAAAGAGTATTTTTTCCTAAATAGTAAAAATTTTCTAAATATTCTTTCACTAGTAAAAAAAAAAGAAATAAATTTTCAAATAGGAAAAGAATGGCAGAAGAAGACAACTTTTTCCTTTAGTTACACAATGTGTTACTTCTTTTACTATATACATATGTAAAAAAATACTACTCTATTTGTTGAAAACCCAAATTTTATTCTTAATTTTGAACTATACAATATATTGCAAAAATTCTTTGAACAACTATATACTTCTTAAACAATGCATTATTTATTATACTATTTTATTAAATTCTGTTAAAAAACTCTTATTTTCTAATATTTTTATCTGGTGAGGACTTTCAGTGTAGTCAATTTTCAATAAATATATCTTATATTAGTCTTATATTGAATAATTTAACGGACACTTGAGTGAAATTATCATTCATTATATACTAAATCAAATATTTTAGTATTCCAGACGCAGATCAGCTTTAGACTCAGATGATGACTTGTAACAGTTTCATGGAAGTTTGTCAATGTCATTCAATTAAAGAAGAAATTTTTTCATATTCAAATTTTTGAGTATGAATCAAAGATGCGCTTTTGTCTTCACATTTAATTTAATTGACACTATTTTTTGTAATTTAACCATTAATTGTTAAGAAATAGTAAAAAAATTTTACATATTATTAAAATCTTAAATAATTTTATTAAATAATAAATACGTTCCCTGAATACACAGCATAACACATTTTCACACCACTTGCAGTCATCTTCATGTAATAAATTAATAAAACTCACATCCCATAATTTACTGAAAAAATTAAGTGTACAGTAACAGCTATTTTTCTCACTTCATGTATTAAAACTTTAAATTTTCCCAGGAAGCCATATCTAGTCTTTCTTTATATGACTCGACCCTGTTTGTTCTAAAAGAATAGATTAGGTTAATGAATAAAGACTTTTTAAATATTAAGTTATTTAATTATTTTAAAATTACCTTCTTCCTCTTCATCTGCATCAAATATGTCGGGACACCAAATATTATAACATATAAGTGACAAGAATCCAGCTGGCAGACCAAACAAGACTAAAGTTAAAATTGGATTGCCTTTCCACATTGATGCAAGAGACGATCGCATTTCAAACCATGATCTGTATATTCGTACAATCAAACTATTTCCACCATATTTCTGTAAATATTTATAATTCAGCAAAATAATAATGATTGCTAGCTTGAAATTTAGTAATGTTAAAAAATATTTACCGGCACACTTTCACTCTGAATCTGCTCTAGGAACAATTCGATCACATGTGGGGTTAATTTTTCTGGTTCATCTTCCGGAATGTAATGATGATTTGTGGTACTATTAATAACTATTAAACTTGGTAATGGTACAACCATCATTGCCATACTATTGACTAGTTCAGGATTAGCTATCCAACCAAATTGGAAGTGGCTAAAAAAATAAAGTAGTTTAATATTTGAAAAATATTTGATATATGAAAAAATTTATGATATATAGTTACTCATGATATTTTTGACGTTTCTTTTTGATCACAGATTCAACCATGTCTCTGAACTCTAACATATCTGGTGGAACTTCTTCTAACTGATTTTCCTCCACTACTGCTAAGACTAGGTTTTTATTTGTCAAAAATAATTGATTGATATTTCCACGGGTAACTTTTGGAAAGGTTGGAAAACGTTCAGCATTAACCCATTTATACAAAGTTTCATTTAGTTTGCTTCTATCTGATAATATGTGATGATCTAAACATAAAAAATATTTCATATAACTATTTTAATTTACACTAACTGTGATCATTTTCTAACATTTTCTTTCAAACCTGTAAAGTTATAATGCAGATTTTCTTTGTACACAAAAAGAGATGGAGTCTTTTCAACAGGAGCATGTTTTTCAACAACAACTGGATGTGATTGATAAAAAAATGCATGAGGTTGAAATATGTTTGCTACATCATGATACATATCCTAAAATTATATAGCATAACATTACAAATTTGTAATTAATTAAAACATTCAAGTTTGCCTTCAAAGTTATTTTCATTATTGTTCTTTTAGTAACTAATTATTGATATTTCTTACCCATAATGCACCAGATCGTTCACCAACGTATAAAAAATATAATTCTCTATCCTTCTTCAAAGTATTAAAACTTGCAGTTTTTGTTACTTCTTGCACAGGTGGCCCACTCAATCTATGAGCAAATTGGACAATTTCATCCCTAGTTCTATCACCATTATAAACAAATTGTTGATCTCCTTTAAAACTAAATTACAAAAGTAAATTATTAAATAAACAACAAATTTAAATTTCATCAAAACCTGAAATAGAAATTTTTGAAGAATGAATACTCACAACATAATGGTAGGAAATCCTTTGATTTTAAATGTTTGTGCTACGCTTGTGAAACGAGTACAGTCAACTCGTCCTACTCTAATAGATGTTGCATGAAGGTATTGAGCAACATGACTCCAAACAGGTTCCATTTTTTTGCAATGTGCACACCATGGTGCATACATCTAAAATTAATTTTGTAATTAATCTCCAAGGTTTTTCATTTATTGTTTAAATATTGTACAAATATTTACCATAACAAGCCATTGTCCTTCTTGGTAAATATCTAAAAATCTGCAAAAAAGATATTATTATTTGCTAAACAGTTAAATCATTAAATGTAATCAAATTATAAATTGTAAAATGATAACGTACTTATCACTTAACTCCAGAACTCGAGATGCAGCAATATTGTTCGTAGTAGCTAAAGCTGAAAAGTATAATAAATAATAATATTAGTATTTATTAATAAAAAATAATAATAGTAAGATACGTTCATAAACGTAATATGAAATATACTATTATTCACTTAAATTTTTAAACAAAACATATTTAATAGTACTATGATAGTGTACCTAAAAATACAAATGTACATAAAAAATAGTCGTTTTAAACTCAAGCCGCGTATCGATCGATTATAATACGGTTAAGGTTTTAAGGTTATGATTTGAAATTTCACGTTACAATTTAAACAAAAACGTTTTAATTAAGTAATACAACACGCTACTTTACTTACTAGAATATGTTATTATTGTCAAGATCTTGATTAACGAAACCATTGTACATCAATGCATGCAAAGTGTAAAAACAATGGCGAATCGAATTTGAGGAGTGTCTAGTAACGCGAAATCCAATGTTTTTTTACTCTCCAGTTTCTCGTTATTTCCATGTTATTTAATTTTTCTCACAGAATGCACTTTTTCATTCAACACTAGGTAGTCAAACTTTGTAAAAAACCATTCGCCTGCAGCTAAACATTTTCTCTCCAAGCAAGTATATTTTCTTGGTAATATCATATAAGGCCCCCTCTACATTTTGCGTTCAATCGACGCGAAAGCCAATATATGGCAATGTATTTATTTTGATAACCTTCGAATAGTGGACAACTGCGCTGCGGGTGGCGTTCTCAAAAGATATGAGGAACACAAAACAACGAATTTGAGTTGCTTTTTAATTTTCCTTATATTTTATTTCGTAACATAAAAAACGACATTCCGCGACGAGTGAAGTATTCTATTTGCAACAAATATTTGTCTAGGAATTCTTTTATTATAAATGATAATAATATAGAAAAATAACAATCAAGACAACATTGACCGGTAAGGTGGCAATGCCTGAAGTCACGCAGGTTTTGTATTGATATATATAACTTATATAACTTCGCGTCGTAGCTACTCAGCAAATATCGCACTTTCGAAAATTTAGCTGTGGAATCAGCTTCATGATATACACGTCACCATACATAAAATTTAATTAAATTAACTTCGATCGATTACTGTCTAAATTGCTACTTATAGTGTTAAAAATAAAAAAAGATATTCATTTCTTTTAAATTTTATTTTAAAATATTTTTTAAAGGTTTTCTTATTTAATGGAAATAGAAGAGAAAATAAACATATATTAGATTTATTTTTATAAAAATTAAATATTTATTTATTAAGAAAATTATTATTTATTGTAATGTAAAAAATAAACAAGTTATTATTATTAACACTTTCACAGTTGCTGATGTAACAATATTTTATCTTAAATTCAAAAAGTAAAATTAATTCAATTTTGACAAGAGGCACAATTTTTAGATTATCAAAGATCATAATAATATTGACTTTGATTTTTTTAATTAGAACACAAATTTGTTATCATACAGAGTACAATTTTAAAAATGTTATAACTAGTTGTTTAAATACAAGTCCCAAAGATAATAAATTTAAAATGAGTAATATATATATATATATATATATATATATATCTTAACAAAATATGAAATTACATTTCAAATATCTCTGTGAAGTGAAATTTTAATATAAAAGATAAATTTATGCATTCATAAGTTACAGAATTTAAGATAATAAATATTAGATTTACATTTTTGGACAATCATAATAACATATGACTTTTTGATAGTTACAAAGAAAGACAATATTATTTACTGAATATGACGTCTACTACGAGCAGCTCTCTGTTTGTCAAAGCGTAGTTCCATTTCTTCCAAGACTCTAGGAGTGTAACGGACAACAAGCTTAACAGAATTTTGAGCTTGTTTTAACAATTCCACAGCCTTCTCATGGTTTTCTCCTTCAACACACTGTAAATAAAGTAATGGTTGGTTAATAATGAATCATGTTCTTCAATTCATATAATCATTTCAAAATAAATCAATATACTTACTACTCCATTAACTGACAACAGTTGATCACCCCTCTTCAGACCTCCATGTCTATCAGCAACTCCGCCTGGTATAATTCTTGATATATAAATAGGTGAATTTTGTTCTTTACCACCCATAACATTGAAACCAAGTCCTTCTTCAGTTTTGGGTAATTCAACAACTCTTGGGTGAGCATGTCCCTCGCTAGCAGCAAAAGCTGCAACAGTTGCTTTTGCAGTTGCAGATGCTCTTACATCTTGTGATGCCTAGATATAAATATAGATTTATTAAGCATATTTTTTACTATATTAATTAAAACTCCAATAATTTTTCTGATTGCTAAAATTTTAATAAATTTATATTGTTTATATAATGCAATATATAATACAAAACAGAAGATTAAAAATAATCATAAAATGTAAATAAATTATAAATTTTTCTGAAATTTCATATAATAATTTACGTAAAAACTAAATAATAATACTAATAAAAGTATAAATTTTATAAATATAAGTCATTGAGTTTATTTTCAAAATGATTAATGATTTTACTTTGTATTAGGTAGGTTTTGATATAAAATTAAATATTAAATTATTTACTAGATGATAATTTAAGAATATTTGTAAATATGACTTATATATATTTGGAAAAATGACTAGAGATTCCTTTATGAAAAATAATTAAAGAAGAAATATTACTTGACTATCAACTGTGTCATAAATGTGTTCATAGACTTCTCGAACTGCACTGAGAAAGTCGCTTTTTAAGACTTTTCTAAGAGCATTTAATTTATTAATAGGAATTTCTCCACCTAAAATCATAAGAATAATATCAATCATTTAAAGGTAAAAATATAATATAATTCATCAAATTATATTTGATTGTTGTGAAAATATCAAAATCAGTATTCAACTACACTGCAAGTTAATGGCAGTTTTGTATTTTTTGTTGTTCTTGAAAATTTTTATAGGTTTTTTTCCATTCATTACAAATAAGAAAACCAATATGTAATAACTTTTAGGAATTGAAAATAACAAATCTACACTTAATGATTTTGACATCTTCATACATAATAAAAATAAAAATATACTACTTACTTTCTTGCAATTTATCTAATAATTCAATTGATCTTTTAATATCTACAACAATAATTATTGGTAAATTATAAAATTAATAAAAATAAATAATAATTGACAAAAACAAACCTGTTGCTAAGATAATTCAAATGTACTTTACCTCTTTCAAGATGAAGAGATTCTCCTACAACAGCCATGTTTCAAAAGATTTCTTAGTTGTTAAATCCAAGAATAAATCAAAACTTGATAATAACTTTCATAAACATTTGTGAATACTGTAAATAAAAATACACACAAATAGGTTAAGTTAGAGTAAGAGTTGATCTCTTGCAATTATGTTTCTCTGTACAAAATAAGCAAACTATTGAAACGAAAATAGCTTTAAATAATATACGTTATAACAACTGCATGTTTAATTATTCATGCTAAATAATACAATTAGTATAATAAAATTCAAGTATACTGTACACGATTTGTTGTATATTTATTGATATATTTTTACATATACATAGTTTCCAGTACATACTAATGTGACGTCTGCTATATATGCGCCGCGCTCCGTTTTCCACACTTCTTATAGACTTCGTTGCTCATTGGTTGAAAACTTACTATTTTTTTTTTAAATGGACCCTTGCCATATACCAATCAATTAATCGAAAATAACGCAGCACGCTGAATAAATCAATGTATAGGATATTGCTATGGAAAATCTCTGTGCAGTCATCGGACGCAATGAAAAGTCAACATATAAACCTTGAGCGTTTTTAGACCATAGACGTGTTGTACATGTTCTATATATATACATGCCGCGTTGCGCTGTTAACACTCTAGTGGAGGTAACTGCATTGTACTTTGTAAAGTACGCGCAGTAGTGCGGTTATTAGAGTTTTAGACATCTGTGCTAATTTTTTGATCTTTTAAAAATCACCTTTTAATCGCACAGTAGCGTAAAAACGCCTGCAAATAAAACGGGCAATATGAGATATATATATATTCAAAAGTACATGGCACGTATTTTTTCAAATTAAAAATGTGTGTGTGTGTGTGTGTGTATATATATATACATTTCTTCGAAATAGTAAAATTTTACTATTAAAACGTTTTACACATTTCATCAACATTTTAAAATGAAACACTGCAGGCGCATATTTTTATTAAAACTTTATTGATTTTATTGTTTATTTATATTAGATACATATTTCTATAAACGTTGTTTAGCCACGGCTAACTTTTTATCGATAATTAGCAGCATCTAATAAGATCTTGACATATTAGGTACTCGTAAGTATATATGTATATAAATATTTTATTTATTTGAAAATATTTAATCGTCCAGAACAATATAATACACGCACGATGTTGTACAGATTGACAAAAAATAACATATACATATATATTATATGTAAAAAAGTAATAAAAAAAATTTGAAAAGGTGAACTATTTAATCAAAAATATTTGTGTTATTATAATTGTATTCGCGTGAAAATATTATATATATGAGATCTCATATGAGATCGGTATACGAATTTCAAACATGAGATCTACATGAGATCTCATGTGCAGTTTTAATTAATTAATAAATAATTTATTTTTAATGTAAAAGTATAAATAAATATTATGTTGTATTGAATATATAGAAGTAGAATGAAATATAGTATTAATATTGTAAAATGTATTGATAAAACTTTATTGCTCTTTTCGAGATTAATTAAAATATACTATTTATTTATATTTTTACATTAAAAAGAATTAATTAATTAATTAATTAAAATTGCAGATCAGATCTCATATGTCTGAAATTCGTATAACGATCTCATATGAGAACTTTATGAGATTTCATATAAGATCTACACGCGGGAAAGTATTGTATATATTAAACTATGATAATTTGGTAAAAAACATATTTATATAAAAACCTACAAAAATATATATAAAAATTGTGAAATGTAACTGCTATAACAATTTATAATAGCAAATAAAATTATCACAAGATATGTATAGTTATACAAATACTCGACAATGGGACAACAGATATAATATGAGAAAAATATAAAAACCAAAAGATTTGCGGAACTCGGAGAACACTGGCATAATATTATAATAATCTGCCCTATAGCTGGTTGCCTATACACTGATATATATCCAATAATTAGGATACTCAAAATTAATCGTAATCATGGTAATCTGGTGGGACACATGTTGGTACTGGCTTGCAAGGCGCTCGAGGACACTGCGCCGGCTGCAGGACGCAAGTGTACGATGGCTTGCAAGGCGGGTCGAGGTTTGCGCAGGGTCCGCCCTTGCCAGCGCCTAGTTTCGCCAAGTCGCTTTGGCAGGAATCAGCATCTGCATTGGTTTAAGAGATTTTTTTTGTTTTTTTTTTTAATAGAAAATTTGGCAGTGGTATATGTTGTAGGAAATTTTGTGAGATATTATATTACATATTACGATCAATTATTATTGTTATTATATTACAATTAAGTTGGAATGATTTACGAACGAAAATATAAATTAAAATTCTTCAAAATTTATTGGATGCTAATCGGAAAAGAATTTTTATATAAAAAATACCGTGACAGTTTATTAATTATGGACTAACGTTCTTCGTCCAGATATTTTCATAATAAAATTAACTCTCCTTATATGTATAATCGTTAATTGCTTTTTGAATTCAAATATTATTGAACCGCTTTTTCATTGTAAAAAGAAAAGAATAAAATTTAATATAAAAAGATCTTCTATATGTCAAAGAACGAGCCAGAAAATCTGTTATTTTGTATATTACTTTGGGCGTGGTTTTTATACTTACATTCGACACATTTGGTTTCTAAGCAGCATCCCGAACAACATTCCGTACTGTGAACACACTGTTAAATAATACTTATTAGCTAATTTTCAGTTTTAATTACACGATACATCATTGCTATTTGTACTCGCAGAAAAAAAAACCGTTTACTGTGAATATACTAAAAAAACATATAATACGAATAAATCTTTTACGTAATTACTCACTTCCGTCATTACCGTGTTTACGCCTATTTTATTTCAATGGAACATATAAATATAGGACAGATGCAAAGGGTCTTCTCCCGCTCTATTATTATGTATTGCATAATCAAGTATACGCACGTATACGCATTTATTTGGAAATATTCCTCTTATAGCTTACATATATATACATATATTCTATAGTATATGCTCTTTTTTGTCAACTTCGCCGTAACCGAAAACAACAACGCGTTAACGATTATATATATATATATATATATATACACAATACCACGATTTAAGAACCAACGGAAAAATAAAAAAAAATCACAATTAAACATTCTCAGCAACAATCGTATATAAAAGCAACAGTGCGTTCTGAAATGAAAGTCGTGCGTAATCGCACATCGCATGAGAGTGCAGGCGCACCGAGCGACTGAATGAAAGTGCAATATGCTAGTTTTCTCCTGCGAGTACACCTGTCCGACTCTTCGAATAATATATAATACATTACATCAATATTGCTTTTGAGACACGTTGACTTGGCAGCAGCATCTACATGCGCCACGAGAATCGTCAAAACAACGGCGGCAAAGATCGGCGTCGACGGTTTCATGATTATCTCGTATAGGAAAAAATTTTTTTTTCGGTGATTGATCCGTATACACCAACTTTATACGTGTGTATATAAACGCACGTATATATATATATACAACTCTCGAGACTCTCAAGAGAGAGAGAGAAAAAGAAAGAAAGACTGGTTGAAATTGCCGGTGCTCGCGCACGGCCGGACTGAAACTGGTTGACGCACAACCTCGTTTCTCGTTATATTGTACGCAATATCCCGCGAGAGCGCTCTTTACCTCATTATAGACGCGTATATACGACGCTATATATATATATGTATATATTTTACTATATACGCTCTCGCCATACACACACATACGGAAAGACCATTCGTTCCTTTTTTTTTCTTTACGATTAGCCATGGTATACATGCCTGTGAAAAGATCTCTGCGCGCTTGCGGGTTTCTTAATTAGTGTAAAAAAATCGTCTGAACAAACGTTATATAGACTTTACTGCGTATGCTAATTTATCGGTGTGACTGAGCATACTCGATGTTTGTTTACAAACATTTATTTATATGTTGAAAAATAAAAGCAGTTATTTAAATAATGTATATGGCAAACGAAATTGTGTATATATATATATACATATATATATATATATATATATATGTATCAACGTCAGTCTGGCCGTATGACCCGGTGAAAAAGGGCGCTATGATTGTAACTGTCTTTAGATGATATATTACCATATAGCATGGGTAAGAAAAGTTTATCACTTGTTTATAAGGAGAAAGACTAGTTCATCGTTTCCCGTCGCCAGCTATATATATATCTAATTAATCGTTACAATCTTGCTGTAAATTTCCGGTAAACTTTCCTTTCCAAACAATTCGAGTCATCAATTATATTAAAGAAGCACGAATTCGGTAAAAAGTTATTTTTACGAGTATTATAGAAGTAAGGTTTTAACTTTTCTTTCAATATCTAATGTTTTCATATAAACTTTTTAATATTGAATATTTCAAATTTAATATTTATAATTTGTTATGGATCATTAACTTCAAAAGGTGTAAAATATAATTTACAAATTTGATGTAGGATTTTAAAAATACATTTGATGTAACCATTTGAAACTTACCTTTTACATTACCAGTAGGAAATATATGCAATTAAGTATGTACCAAATCGTAAATTTAAGGTTTTGAAAAATATGTATAATATTATTATTATGTTTACATATAACTTATAATAAATAAATTGATTTGTTCTTAATATTTTTACTATAGTAGAAAATAAATAGGTCTATATATTTTTGTAATTTAATAAAGATTTAAGTGAAAAGTTCCAAATAATAACGTTAAAATTTTCCAGAATGGAATATGTATAGATTATTACTGGCCGCAAACGATATCGCAAGAGACAAGATTCCTTTGCGCAATTCCTATAGAGAATGCATTTCACTGATCATTATTGCAATTCGCACTTGAATAATAATTTATTTTTCGTTTTTTTTTATATTTTTCTTATTTTAGTATTTATATGAACACTTATTATTTATAGTATTAACTTCTTTATGCAGTTTTAAAAAATAAATTGTCTTAATTTATAAAGTATGCTTAAAGGAATTGAAATATTGTTGGTACAACGTATTGTAAATTATAGTTGAAATATTAAATAAAAGAAAGTAATAATTCTTCATTAATTGTATAGAAGAAACCGATAATATCGCGCGCAAGGTACGCCTTTCTAATATGTGACTGTTACATTTCGTTGGTAATGTGGATACTCACTTTATCAGTTATCGGGAGTTTTCTGTTCACCGCAGTTATCGTTACTACATTTATAAAAAAGTCACGGTAAATTAAAAACAGTTATTTAGAAACTTAACAATAGTTTAATATACGCAAAGAAGAAAATTAGTTTTAAGTCGTTCATTTTTGAAAAATTAAATTAAAGCTTTGATATATAGAAATAAGAAAAAGTCTATTTCCAAAGTTTAAGTCCAAAATTATTTAAAAATATCAAAATACACTTTATGAAAAATAAATTGTTACAATTATTACAATTTTCTTATAATTGAGAAAATATAATTTTCTTTAGATACATTACATTAAGATATCGACTTCGAAGATGCTTTAAAACAAAAATATGATGCTTATTCTGTGCGATTGAACAACGAAAATAAGATGCATTGTCTCATTGAAAAAGAATTCCGTTAAGGCAATTTGTACCTGTTTTAATACCTTAAAGTCGCTTTAGTCATTTAAGGAATATATTATATTTTACTTTCTAGAAATCTTGTTAACGGTGTAGCGTAATCGTTAAGCCATTACTTGCGCTTTGTTTCGTTTCAGTTCTAGTGATATGAGTTATTAACTAAATTGCTTTATCGATTTTCATATTACGGATGGAAAAACTAATTAATTTTTAACTTTGAAACACATGAGTGCTTTAGTCAAACTCAAACTTTAATTTTGATTATGATTAAAAAAATACATACATTTGAAATACAGAAAGATATAATAATAAGTAGATAGTAGTTATTATTTCTGACACAGGTAAAATTGCTTCGGGAGATATATAAATTTTAATGTATAATTTTCTACAAAATGTATACTAAAAAATTTAACTGCTACTGGCTTTTTACTTAATTTTAATAAACCAAGTACAATTCGTGTTATGATTCATAGAAATACCGATTAAGATTGTCGTTAAATATGCGAAAGCATAACTTATAGCACCTAATTGGATTTAATAACGCAGCAAAATATTTGTATGGATAAAAATCAAAATCTTTGTTGCATCATTGATTTAGTGTACATTGACACACATAGTAATTCAAAATCAAATATTAATTTCCATGGATTTGAGAAAAATAAGATTTTTTTTATTTAGCATCAACATTTAACATGTATGTATGATACATGATCATTATTCTGCCGGATACAATGCGTTTATATTAAGTAAAAAAGATGTTACATTTGGTCGCTGAGAATTTAAATTGGTTTCTTAATGTTTAAAGAACATGCAGAAATTAAAAAGCTTATAACATTGATTAGAATTTGCTATATTAAGAGCTCTGTATTTAAAATATCGAATACAATTAAATATGTTTGATAAAATTTAAGTCATGTAAGTTAGAGGGAAGCAACGTACCTTTTGCATAATATTTTACATCTAAAGCAAGAAGAGTATCTCAGATCTTGATCGTGAATTTTGTTCAAACTTTGAGATATTTTTGTAAATCCCAAAATATGAAGAACGCCGCAAGTTAGATCCTAATGCTTCGATAAATTGAATTCATCAACATTTTTAGTAATATGTTAAGGAAATACTTATAAAAGAGTTGTCAATTTCACGTATAATATTTGATGCATTTTCGTTGCTTAACTTCAAACTACCATAATTTTGAAAGGAATTGATATTGTTTAATTCTGAAAACAACAACAGAAAATCCATGCTTTGTATTTCTATTTTCTCTTTGCAAGTTTATATAGCGCTTTTGACTGAATAATAAACATAAAAAATAGAATACTTTTATAAGTACTTCCTTAACATATGTTAAAAATATTGATAAATTTAATTTATCAAAGCGTTAGGGTCTAATATTGCGGCTTCCTTCATATTTTGTCATCTAAAAATAGATCTCAAAATTTGAAATTAGGATAATTTCCTTGTTAGTAATAATGGTTTTGTGTGTGTGTACTGCTGCAGATATCGTCCCGGAGAAACACCTTCTGATCGCTTTGATACTATGGACTAGACAGTATTTCGAAAATTGCTAAAACTTTGGATTTTGTATCTTTAAATGGCACTTTTTCATTTGCCACTATGAATAGTAGCTAAAATATTCTCCTAAAGCAACGATATACCAAAAACGTAACGGCATAAGTCCATTTTTCAGATTTTGTGCGCGGCATAACGACATAAGTCCATATCATTTTATGGTTTATTGTAGTTGTGATGTATTTTACCCATTCTAATTGAATATAAACATGATTTCATATAAAGTATGTACAATAACTAGATTAAATTTCGAGAATTTTTAAAATTCTAGTATATATCACTTCTTTTCCAAATCGTCTGCGCTGTTTAAGATATGCAGTATGCCAAATGGTCGTAAACTTAATAGAAATGTTACGTAAATAGGAATATTCTTGTTTAAGTAACAAAAATACGTTAAACAATTGCTAATTTTATAATTTATTGATTAAAATTAAAGAATATACTCGAAATCGAACGAGAATAGCACTTTTAGATAAGTCCAGAGTTCCCGGCATAACGACACAAGTCCATACTTTTTTCAGTTCTTATTCGTTAGTAATGCAACAGAAAATGTATAACCTACTCATACCACTGTGTAAATATGCGTTTCGAAGGTGTCAATTGACTAGTGCAATATCGTGCCCTATTTTCTTTCTTGCGATCTTACATATAAGTTTGAACATAAAACCCGTTTTCCTCGGAAACTTGAAAAGTGGACTTATGTCGTTATGTCTCTGAGCCACAGATATGTATTGCACCTTTTATCAATATAAATGTGTATTTGTATTTTGTAACATATATCGATGCATATATGCAATTTAACAGCATCCAACATTAGTTTTTCAGTGTCATATGATGAAATAAGTGTTTCCTTAAAAATATGTTTTTCACTAAGATTAAATAATATAAAATTTTGCATACGTATATCTGTGCGTGCATCTAGATACGTTCAATATTTTATGTGTGTATCTCAAGAACTAATGAACCCATTTTTATAATCGAACAATTTATTGATTGATCAATTCTTTTTTTTAATAGAATTTATATATAAATAATTACCCTATGTGAGTAAGAGTAAGAAACATAAAGATACTCTTTTCACATATACTTTTCACTAATGTTCATTCTTCAGTGGAATAGATATAATTTCTTTCCAAACCATTATTTTAATTACAAAAAATTACATTGTAGTGTAATATATATAGAGTAATAAATTCCATCCAGCCTCAATATCTTGCTTGATCGTGGTATTAGGGATTAACGTAGATATTGGCCGTCAAAACAACAATATTTGTATAATATTTCATTATACGGATCAATTATGTACGAAAATAAGTATCATGCAAATTAATTAACCATAATTCTTTTTAGTAAAAATATTTTTATTAATGACTTCTTTGTAAAAAATTTCAAGCAACAACGTAATTCTACACAGAGAAAAGAAAAACCTTACTATTAACGAATGGACATCTGAATATGGACAAATAAATGTTCATATATGTAGTTAGAGAAGTTTGTTAACAGCTAAATCTCGAATCTCGAGTATGGAACTCGAAATTAATCATCAATGAATTTCTTTAACTAAGAAATATTCGTTTGTCTATATCTAAATGTCAGTTTATTAATAGTAAATGACATTTCTTTAATGTAAAAATTATTTGCCATTTAGTCAAACCTAGTAACGTTGAATACCTATAACAATGTCTGGAATGTTTTCTGACTTGTAAACACAATTAAAGTACCATTAGGGCTATGACAAATCCAAGCCCGCGAAAGCGAACATCACATAGATGCATCATGAAAGTGAAACCGTTAAGGGTGCATCACCGATACCTTTTCCCTAATCAAGACTAAACGACAATCATTAACCATTCTGTATATAAGCACCGAGACACCGGTTAGCAAGCATCAGTTTTCCAACAACCTTTCCTCGACAATATCACAAAAGTCACCTAGACATTCAACAAAATGAACTCCACGACGATGCTCCTACTCGTCATCTTGGCGACGTTAGCCCTCGTTCAGGGTATAGCGATTGGTGGTAACAAGGGTAGTAGCAGTAGCAGCAGCGTAGCGACAGCTGAGACCACAGCAACAGGCACTGTTAACGTCAACAATGGCTTTGCTGTTCAGAAAGGTTACGAGGGTTACTTTCTCACACCCCAGAAAGCTACTGGTAGCAGCAGCAATAGCAACACGTGGATTGGAAAATCTAAGCTCCAGATTATCAAGAACCTCCTGAAGTCTATCCCCACCGCTCTCATCGTATACGGCTTCAAGACATTCAAGGTTTTAGCACATCTTTTCATAGCCCTGGTTCTTGGTGTCGTTACTACCTCTGCTCTGTGCACCCTGACACCGCTTTGTACCATCTCCCTCGCTTATATACCACCAGGACTTGGATTTCCCGATGGACAGGTATGTACATTACATATACGTTTTGACAAATTTTCTATCATTGAATTTACTTTTGTTGTCGTTTTCTCGAATTAACATTAACGTGGGAGGTACACAAAGATCCTCTACAGTTATTTTTTTATTATTTTAAACATTTCAATGCGCGGAAAAAGAAACTAATTATATTGTTCACTACTAGGTTCATTTTACTTACAAGTTTTGGTAAAGTAATACTGACATTACATTCTAATGCATTAAAACAGCTTTAAAACGAATAGAGTATTGTTGATTTGGAAAGGAAAATTCTCCGTTCTAAAATAACTCTTTGAACGGATACTCCTTTTTGGCGAGTATCTTTTAGTTTTTTAAACGCAATGTTAACTACATTTTTTATATAATAGTATTTCCACTACAAATAAAAGTTATCTTTACTTATTTTACAATGCCATTTTAGCTTTTGCAAAACGAATATACTTAATTAAATATACTGTACAAATTATAACTATATATGCTTTTTTCCGTATGAATCTTTTTGATATACTAATATACAGAAAATTATATCTACCTCGGTGGAAATGTAAGTCGTCTTTTTTTTTATTTTCAAGTACTTCCAAATATATATTTTTATATTTCTGCAAACATTTATAAAAAATCTGATACACAATAGAAATGTACATACAATTGTTTAGAAATATACTGAACTACATTGAAAACATACAAAAATGTTTAGAAATTGTATAAAAACGAACCGCTTACACTTCCGTGAAATAAATACAGGAAAAGCTAAAAAAATTAAGGTGCACAAATACCATAAAAGAATTATGAATAGAGTATTGTCGCGCGGATTCAATACAAACAGCATGAATAATACACTGTAGGATAATTATCACACAGAATTGGTGTCAACTTCATTTATGTCTATATATCATTTCGTTTACAGTCCGTGGCAGAGAAGATCGCAGCATTGGCAAGTCCCTTCATGACACCGGAGAACCTGGGGATCGCTACCGAATTGGCACAGAGTGCCATTCAGAGATACTCCCGCGCACCAATCCTAGATGAACGGGCCAAGCAGGAACCAGCCAACGAGGAGGAGAACTAAACCCACTTCGTAATCCGCTTATATATTTCCAGTGACGCGCTGATTCGAAAGAAAAGAGAAAAGATATACTTTCTTACGTCCCGATTTCTTCTTACCCATCATCATATAATTATTTATGTGCATTTATTTATATACTATCTAATGATTTCACTTTTCGCTTGTATTTATTACATGTATTTTTACACTATATATTTAGAATTATTATTATACCTTAAGTATGAACGAAAAAAAACAGCGTATCGTCACATAAAAGCTCCTATAAGAGCATGTTGTATAGCTATTGTCAAAAAACAAAAATAAACAAATGTATCTAGGTATACTAATCGTTAATAAAAAAAGAATTTTGAAAAACTAAACGACTCTCGTTATTATTTATATATGAGAACGACGCATCGGTCAGTCCGGTCTGTGTCCCCTCCTCTTCCTCCTCATCTCCCACTCTTATACCACGGGATATCCCAAGAGAGACACGCGCGATGTCCGCGACCGAGAAGCAAGTTTTCAAGCTTTGCTTTTATTCGACTCTCGCACTGCCATAAGCACACACGTCGCGTCGCGTGGCTCCGTTGAGTGTACATATACACACATATACACTCACACACATATATATATACAATGTGGACGAATAGTCGCGCAGGTCAGTTTATCATCATTTGAATTTTAAAACATATATATTCTCTCTCTCTCTCTCTCTCGCTCTCGTTATTTATCTTTAAGATTGTGCAACGTGCGAGTAGTATTAGACGTTCGCGCGCGCGCGCTCTTATTACTATAGTGCAACGATGTTATCGTGTGAAGCTGTTATCGATGGGTAGAGTATAAGTTTTGTATATAATCATCAGCGAGAGAAGTTGACGAAAATTTAACATCATATGTAACTGTCGAGTGCACGCGGTGGTATAATTATATACATACAATTATCTTTGTGAATCAGAATATTATACCTCGGATATTACGCGGGATAATATTTCGGCACGATGTCAATTTACGATAAAATTTATGTATATTTTGTACATAAGCTGCGCGTGCATTTCGATCCTTTTTTTTTCTTCCTCCATACACTTCCAGCTTCTGCAGTCACGGTTCAAGGCCAAAGGTGTCTACAACCGCGCTCAGGGACACGACGCGTGGTTCGCGCTCATCGTAATTTTTTCTGTTTGCGATTACTGTTATAGCGTATATATGGTACTATTGTTGTTATTGTTAAGGCCGGTTTTATTTTTGTTGCGCGGAAGTGACTATGTATTATATGGTTTTTTTTATTCATATAGACGACATTTTTCGTTCGCTATATACGAGCGTATATATATGTACAGGAAACATTCTTATGATGCTGCGATGATCTATTTATAGATGGATTATGACAGGTTTTTAATGTTGTGTGTGTGTGCGTGTATGTATATATACGCGTTGATGCTTGAAGCGCTGATGAGGATAATATTTTTCTAATAATACATTAGGAAATAAATGGATAATGAAGTTTTGATCAGTTTGATTATTTCTTTTTTTTTTAACACCTATAAAACTATTATATACGAGTATACGCGCATTAATTAACATATTATGTGTTTACGGTAGCAGAATGGATTATACTGGCAATCTTACTGACCTTGGGTGCCGTCGCGGCATCATCGGAGAGGAAACGAGCTATTAACGCTACTACTCAAGATGACATAGATGATTTCGTTCCGTATCAAGGCGAGAGATTCAACATTTTCGATTGGAACATCTTTCAGGCAAGTTTTTCAAAGCTATTTTTGTTAACATCACAGAAAGTTATATGTATAATAACTTATTTGATTTTTAATTTTCATACATATATAGAATGTAGCGAAAAATCATAAGGGAAATTTGCTATTATCGCCGATATCGCTGAAACTAGCGCTTGTTCTACTTTACGAGGGAGCTCAGGGTGAAACTGGTCAAGAACTGGCCACAGTGATGCACTTGCCAGTCGGCAGGCCAGCGACTCGTGAGAAATTTTCAACAATAATTCAATCCTTACAGGTATATATGTGTTATAAATTTTAATATATTTTTGTGAATTTAATATTCAGTGAAAATTATACTAAAAGAAAAACAACAATAATATAATTTAAGGAAAAATCTCCTCAATATACGCTCAACATTGGTACACGAATATTCATCGATCAAAGTATCTTACCACGGCAGCGTTATGGAGCCATTGCGAAGAATTTTTACAGTACCGAAGTTGTGAACGCTAACTTTTCTGATTCTACACTATCTGCTGAGTTAATTAATAATTTTGTGAAAAATGTTACGAATTCGCATATCGAGACTATCATTGATGACGGTAAACTATTTAAAAATAAAAGGAAATATGTTACTATATACATGGAGATGAAAATATGTATATGGTAAATCTGATTTTATTTCAGCGTCAAGATTAAAAGAAAGTTTATTGGTTATCGCAAGTGCCATGTTCTTCAAGGGCACGTGGTACCGGCAACCTTTTAAAGTACAAGATACCAAAGTCGGTAAATTTTACACAGTTGAGAGAAACACTGTCGACGTATCTTACATGAGGTCCAGCAGTAAATTTTACTTGGCTTATGCGGATGAATTAGACGCTAAAATCCTTCGACTTCCTTATGCCGTAAGTTATCGCATAAATTATAATTAAAAATTATATTTACTCATAACAATTTAATTTGATCATTGTAGGGCCATAAATATGCAATGTTCATAATACTACCATCAGCGCCTGGCAAATTAGACCAAGTTCTGAACAAAATAACACCGTACATCATCAACAAACACGTATGGCTGATGCAAGAAGTTGGAGCTGATGTGATGATTCCGAAATTCAAATTTGATTTTACTAGTCATCTCGAAAACAATCTCAGAGAGGTACAAATATATAATAGTTGTAGACCGATAAAAACCGAATGATCAATCGATGCAACGATTAATAATACTTCATTGTAATTTATCAGGTGGGAATTCGCGATATCTTTGACAACACTGCAACATTGACTGGTATACTTCGACAAAAGTCAACGTCAAGGCGATTGATCGTTACTGATATTCTGCAAAAAGCTGGAATAGAAGTCACAGAAGAGGGAACCGTGGCTTATGCTGCAACAGGTATGTCGTTACATAGCATAAAGATTTTATAGACCTTAAACGTCTTTGCAAAGAAGCTTAAAACATGGTCAGTATAAGTTCGTTTATTTTCGTCATTTCGCGTTGTTACATTCGTAAATTGCATAATTTTTATACAGCTAAATATGATGCTACCTTAAGTGGCGTCAAGGTCAATCGTAAATTATCGCGAATTAGTTAGGAAAGAACTTACACGTGGAAATTCTTCCTATTTATATGTACTGAAAAATGTTATACTCGTTATCAAAATATGCTTAAATTTTTATTGTTTATTTTTTCAAAACAAATAACTTTTATTTATATACATACGTATATCATTGGCAATTACACAACTGTAGATACAGTTGTTTATATATATACCTGTAAATACCGCTATTTCGCTGAAGCGTCAGAGAGATGATAGCGAGTTATACAAAAAGGATGACGATAATTTCAGGATTTCCCCATGAGGAAATTCTCTGACGTCGCATATATACATGTGTGCGCTTGGTTTTATATATTTTGCAGAAATCGAGATTGGCAACAAGGTGAACGACGAGACCTTCCACGCGACTCATCCGTTCTTGTTTTATATCGAGGACGAAAGCACTGGTACTCTATTGTACATGGGTCTTGTCAATAATCCTTTGGAACAAGGTGGAACGATCGATCCTGCAGCGACGACGCCACTCACGCCGAATAGATTCGGTGAGATAGGTGACCAAGACACGTACAGTGGTTAGTAGTAAATGGCAGTTAAATGATATACATATATATATATCATCACTCATATCTACCTCTCTCTATATCTCGCTTTTTTTTGTTCGAGATGCGAGTTGTTGGAAAATCAATTAAAGCCAACGATCAGTTTTGTTATTAACCTGTCAGTTTATTATCGACAGGGGAAAAGAAATTAACAGTTTAATTATACCAGATGTCATAAAAACTGACTGAGGCTGTGCGTGTCTTAAGATTTTATATTTAAATTTATATGTAATTACCATTATTTTTGCAAATTGCTTTTCTAAAAGCATTGTAGATATCTATAGCAACAAACAAAAAAACACTCCCAGTGCCGTTTTACCATAAATTTTTTATTTTTACGATTATAACCATTACTTTAATGGAACAACAACGTTTATTTCGTAAAAGCTTAATTAATGTCCATTAATTAATAGCTGTTTTTTATGCTCCTAAGCTTTATGAGAATAAAAAAAATGTTTTTGAGAAAAATTGTTTGTATGTATATGTGTAATATGGGCATACCTGCACGTGAATGTGTCTGTAACGCTGTAATTTTAGTAGTTTTCATCCGATTTGGTTCGAAAAAGGTTCAACAAATGTTCTTTTTCATCTGAAATTTCTTTAAAATGATAATATCGTGTAAAAACGTGTTTATCGATTTTAACGTTTTTAATATCCCAGATTTTATTGTTAATAAGCATTAAAGTAATTAAGTGCTTATTTAATGATGCACTAAAAGAAATATAAAATTTTTCTGGCTATATGCTTAGAAAAATTAGAAATACAAAGGTATTCTTAGAGCGTTATCTTAGAGTGTAGCTGTTACGTGTTAAGTTTCAAATAATTTAAAAAAAAGATAATGCAATTTTGAAAGAAAAATGCATATACCAAGTTTAAGTATGATTATGGAGCCAGTAAAATGATCTTAAACAGGCTTTTAAGAAAATAAAAGAATTGTTTTTAATATTACAAATTTATTTAAATTTTAATAGTATTTATCAAAATTGCATTATGTACCTTGCATACATGCCTTTATTGCTATCCTAGAACAAATATAGTATAAATTTTCTAGTAAATTTTACCAGTGGCTTAGTAATCAAGGGACAGACCACTAAGATCCCAAAAATTACCAGTTTTTCTAGTAAAATTTACTATAATTCTAATAAATTTTACTAGAAAAACTGGTAATTTTTGGGGTTTTGACGGTCTGTCCCTTGCTTACCAAGCCCACTGGTAAAATTTACTAGGAAATTTCTCTCCATGTACAGAAAAAATTTTAATTTAAAATATTTAATATACAAGATATAATTTTGTTTAATTCCGAATCATATATTCATGTATATACCTTTATATCGAATATGAACGATAATAAAAATTGGTAAAACTTGTATTTCCTGTCCCTTTAAAAAAGCAGTCTCATATCGCAGTTCGCAGTAGTTCTACTGAATGGTAAAATCTGCTACAGGTAATTTGCTATCAAACTCTACATTTTCTGCTAAGAGTTGTTTTACAAAAAATTTTATTGTAAATGATCTTCCATTTTGGGTTTGTACAGTTTTATTTCATGAATTAATAGTGAGGCAATCACAAATAAATTGCAAATGTAAAATTTTTGACTCTAGTCATGCCTTCCTGCTTATGTTACATTTATTACGTGGAAAGTGGTCTTTTAAATCGTTCACAATTTCCACTCATCAAGATTCGATATTATCTTATTGAATGAATAATTTTGAATATTTTAGACGAAAAATAAAGTATTTTTCACGATTTTATCAAATAAAATTAGATATTCCAATTACCCTAAAAATGATTATCGTATTCATTTTAAAATAACTTTTCTTCATAATTGCAAGGAGAGCACTGCAATCCAATTTTATCATCAATTGAAAAAAAAATAGTTTTAAAATTATGAAACACTGTACACCTTCTGTATAAATGTTGAAAAGTGTATCGAACTTCTGGTTCTTTATGCCGTTTTCTCGCTCTCATGAATCAATATACAAAATTCATGCAATATTCATAATGATAATCCAGAGATACTTGGAAACACGAATAAAATAAATCCCGCTATCAGTACAATCTATAGAGCATAATATTTCTTCGTGACGGCAAATATACAACTGGACAAGTGTAAAAGCAAGTAACCGTGGTTGTATGGTAGAGGGGGAGAGCGAGCACGAGTCATCGATAGATTTGAACCGCGACGCGCTTTTTCGCATCTCTGCGTCTCTCTCTCGCTCTTTTCTCGCGATTGATGGTTCAGTCTGCGTAAAGCTCGCGACCGGTTAAGGTGTACGCGCAGCATTGTATATATATAGTGCTCGTTCAGTTTCTCAAAGTTCTACGACCCCAAGGTACACGAGATACGTATTTTGAGATGGCTTTTTCACTACTTCTCATTCTGGCTATTGGAATATTTTGCAATGGTATGCTAAATTTAACGAATTATATATTTTTTATTTATTTTTGATTGAAATAAAAGAAAAGAATAGTTACAATCTTAACTGTATAAATTGACTTTTAGCTACTGTTGAACTTGAATAGTCTCGCGTTCAGTTTTACAACGGCTTAACTAACTTGAAAATATCTTGCATAACTATATATTAATATATCCTTTGTACTCAACTACGCACTATACAACAGTGTGTTACACAATTTTTTTTCTCTTGAGCACGTTCTCAAGAATTGTTATGTTGATTCGTTTGAAATTATAGATTTTATCTTTCCTATTTATAAGTATATTTTTTAAAACTGATTTCTTTAACATTCGTGAATACGCCGGAATTGAAAGAAAATGAATAATGAAATATAATAAATATTAATATAATATTTTTAAAATGTTCACATTTTAAACATAATTGTAATAGCTATAATTGTTAAAAATTGTTTACGTGAAAAGATTTTCATAAAATTACAAAAAGGTATTTCTAATTCTTTAGTTAATATTTGTATAAGATATTATTATTAATCAATAGATTCATATAATTTATAAATTATAATTTTATTAAAAATACAGATAACATTAATTAACAATGATCAAGGTCATCATTTACAACACATTTTTAAAGTATATTCTTTCAGTATTGCATGTTAATAACAGCCTGTATACATCCAGATGATTTTGAATACGTCACAACTTTGGAATAATTTAAATCCACAATGATTTGAAGTTAATTTCCGTCACTACACAACCATAATGCTATCTTTGACATTAAGAATACATAAAGATATTACATCGGTTCAGTATTAAATCAATATTTTCCATCGCGTAATTTGTTTACTTATTACGCAGCATTTAAACACTTGTACAAAGTTAAAATAACCTTGGTATTTGAAATCTATCATCTCTTTATTTCTTTACAGTGATTTTTTTCCTGTTTTTGCATTTTCTCATCCACCTTTCGATAGTTAGTTTTTATGCAAAAAGTAATTTTGATAATAAATTTATTAACAATTTCATGTTTGCAGCTGGCCAAGCTTTTGGAACAAGCATCGAGGATAGACAAAACTTTTTCAATATAGAATTATTACAAGTACGTTTTTATCTCCTTGTATAAATATAACACTATTGATATAAAAAAGTAACCGTCTAAATAATAGTAAATTTTATTATCTAGGAACTGAATCAAGCTAACCCGGCGAATGTTATCGTTGGCGCAACCAGCATAAAGAATGCTTTAATGATCCTCGCAGAAGCAGCTGCAGGTCAAACACGCCAGCAAATTGTGTCTACATTAAGGCTGCCATCTGATTCTACTGGTTTGAGAAACATCGCCTCTCATACAATTAACCCTTTTAAGGTAAATAGAATAATCTTAATTTTTGAAAGAATGAATAAATGGAGTAATGGTTTATACAATATGTTAAAGTGCAAAAAGTGAACTGCACGTGATTTCAGTGATCTCCATCGTTATAGAAAGGAACATTCATTAACAATAACACAAATATAGAGGTTCATTTTAAAAAACCACAAATATTTAGAACATATGTATGGAATTTAGGTGGTCTTCCAATTAGAGTTAGACTATAAGTTTTTGAATGTAGTGTAGTGTGGTCGGATGGAGCGTTACGTGCCAGGTTTGCGAGAAATCTTTATTAAAAATTTTCATTTGCTGATTAGCTCGCGGGATTTTAAGATAGACTGAAGTAGATGAATTGGAATACAAAAGGTATTCTGGTAGTAAAGACAAACTTGGAGCGTGCCAGTCCTAAATAATAAAATCACGCTAGTAAATGTTGTTTGAGCACAACAGTGACGATAATATATGAAAATACAAGGGCTATTCTGGGGCATCAGTATTTTACGACCGAAAAAAAGTGAACTGACCGTTTAGTGCTACGGGTTTTACCAGTTTTGTATATGCGTGTTGGGATTTCACATTGTAATATCGAAGTTTTCATTGATTCAAAATAGAATTCGCTGTTGTTGTAGTGCAACAGAATATTAATACATTTCCTAATAGCTCGCGGATTTGGGTAAAATAATTGTGAAGTAATAGTTTATGGCACAACTTAAAGTCGTTTCATCCCCGCCACACGAATACATAAAAAATTTGGCAAAATGGTCATTTTCTTGTCTCATGATTCCATATTAAATACTCTAGAAATTTTTGTCATTGTTTTATCTATAGTACATATTCATTTTCCAATAAAATCGCCTATAGCATTAGATTTCAAGCACTTTGATAATTTTATTCATACACAATCCCATTTTAATCATTACAAGTTTGATAGTACGGTCGATTATATTAGTTGTTACAAAATGGTCAGGGAATTTTCTGAAAACTTTTTAAATAACTGTTCGGTAACATACTACACTGCTATTTTGAGCTCTTCTACGGATGATCACTGACTATCTTTAAAACGTCAGGATCGTTTAGGTAATTTATCACTTATAACGAAACCTTATTACCTTTATTATATAGTAATTTACGAAATATGGGATAAACTCTTGAAACTCATTCTATTAATGGATAATTATAATGAACTCTATAAAACAAAACCTACAGTAAGAAAAAAGTTTAGTAGAAATTACGTAAGTGATTATTACTATCCTGTCTGTCGAAACTGACACAGATCTTTAAAATTAGTGTAATTTATAAGAAATTTTCCTAGAAATATAGGAAAAATCTTTATTCTGACTCATTATAAAATTACTTATAAAATATCATATTTTTTTTTGGATTTCGTACAGTCTGCGATCGCTTTGTAAAACATAATCGTGATTTTTACTAAATTTAGAGATGTGTATTTGATTAAAGAGATTTGAAAAAACAGCGATTAAAATGAATATTATGTTAAAAACGGAGACCTTATATACGTATTTTATTAAAAATGAAAAGTTCTCTATGTAATACGTTGATGCATCTACATTTCAGGATCAGAAGAGTAACACTGAATTGCAGACTGCTATTAAAGTATGGCTAGCTCAAGATGTGAAGATTTTACAGAACTACACCAACGCTTTACAACAATTCTATAAAGGAGAAATCCAGAATATCAATTTTAAAGATATTACGGGGTCGACTAACACAATCAATAATTGGGTCAAACTGTATACACATGGACGCATTAATTCGATTCTCGATCCTTGTATGTATTAGTATTACTGTTCAAAATAAGACACGAAAACGTATATAATTACCAAAATTTTTTGTTCACACAGCTACCCTGCAACCTGATACCAAAATGGTGTTAACTACAGCGGTATACTTTAGAGGAACTTGGTTGAATGCCTTTGATAAGAAAAATACTCGACTTAGATGTTTCGACGTACCCAAGCTGGGTTGTCTTAAAGTGCCATTAATGGAAACTATCGCTGATTTTAAGTATGCCAAAATCCCGGCACTTGATGCTGAAGTTGCTGCGATTCCCTACACGGTAAGTGCCCTAGTAAAGATAATTACTAAATTGTGTTTAAAAACTGTGTAAAGTTGTGTCCAAGTAGTTAGACTTTGGATATTTTACACAGATCTAGCACAGATAGACAAAGTTTTAGACAAATAATTATCATTCATCAATTGCACAGTTCTTCATAGTTTAGCATACTTTGATGCAGCTTGGCACAAATCATTTTCGTCGACTGAAGTAAATTTAACTTGATATTTTGGCATAGTTAAACGTGATCAGGAAAATTTTATATTGTTAATAATAAATCTTTGTTGATAACTTAAAAATTTAACAATAACGTTGATGATTTAACAATAATTCGTAGAAATATTTGTACGAATTTCTAAAGACGGTTTTTCTATGGATGTATCAATATTCTATTATTAATTAATTTTTACTTTTTACAATTTATCTTATGTCATTATTGATATTTCAGGGCGAACGAGTATCCATGATAATGATGCTACCTAGACGTATGGGAGAACAGGCACTAAAGGATCTCTCACGTGACTTGGCTTTCACACCCCTGACAGCGATTATTTCACAACTTAAAGAAACTGAACTTTTGCTGCAAATTCCACGATTCACCATCTCAAATAAAATGGACTTACGTTCTTCTCTGGAAAAGGTATATGGTTTCCCTCTTCAATCGTTTAACTATTTTTTATATATATATATGGGCAGTTCTCAGGTGAATCGAGAGGTCAAAATTTTTTTTTCTTTTAAAATCACCTAAATCG
>JAWWEQ010000055.1:30121590-30150512 GCA_035583055.1 Torymus tubicola
ATAAAAAAAATCTTAATAATATTAATAATAATCGAAAATAACAATAATAATAATAATAATATAATAAATTAGTTCTGTACAAGGCGCTTCGAGCATGATATCTAATTTAACAGCTAAAGACAGGCGGAGCGCGCACGAGCGCATCCGGCCACACAGCATCCGTTTTTGTGTTTTTCTCTTTATCAAGAGTCTAGAGTTCATAGGGTTCGAAGGTGGCGCGTCGAATGGCCACAGAACAGTCACGCTTAGTCAAACCGATCTCGATCTCGTCGTAGTCGTCGTAGTTGTCAGGTCCTGGCTAGACCTGGGTAGCGAGCGTCGCGGCGAGGGCCGAGTCGTGCCTGTAGTGGTCGTCGATGCAGTAGACGGCGCAGCCGCCGGGTGTGTCCGAGCCCGGCGAGTGAGCCTCGTCGGGCGGCAGCTCCGCTATGCTCGTGTTGGGCCTCTTGCCCTCCTGGCAGCCGGCCATGCTCGAGCAGCAGCTGCCGTCCGTCGCCGCGGAGAAGAGGGAGGAGGAGCGCTTCGAGTCGAGCAACTGGTGGCAGGAGCCGAGGCCAGCGGCGCACTCCTTCTCCTTCTGGTAGAGGTGCTGGGAGGCGCGGTGCTGCGCCGCCTCGGTGTTGAGCTGCTTGGTGGTGCGTGGGCGCACGGGCTCCGGCTGTACCGGCTCCGGTTTGTAGCCCTCGTGCAGCGAGCCGTCGAAGGAGCTGTCGGCCGCGCAGGCCGCCACCGCCGCAGCCACCGCCGCGGCCGCCACCGCGTTGTTCACGCTCTTGGCCTGCACGCGCTCCGGGACCAGGCCCTGGCAGGCCGCCGCGCGCTCCGACTGCGCCGTCCAGGTGTTCTTGATCATGTGGCTGTCGCCGGGCGGCGACTGACCCGGGCCTTCGATCTGCCCGCCGGGGGAGAGGAGCGCGCCCGCGCGCTTGCTCATACTGCTGTGCACGGCGTTGCGCTCGTTCTGCAGGCGCGCCTCCTCGTCGGCCTTGGCCTGCTCGCGCTTCTGCCGGCGCTTCATGCACATGACGGCGAGCGCGGCGACGAGGACGAAGGCCGGCACGGCCGTGGAGATGGTGGCGATGACGACGACGTGCTCGGTGCTGAGGGAGGCGTGCCGCGCCTCGGGCGAGGCGGCGACCGCGGCCTGCCTGGTGCTGCTCCCGGCGCCGCCGGTCGTCGCGGGCTTGGCGGGCTGCGCGGCCGACCAGTAGCCGGCCGAGCCCGGCCGCGCCGACGACTCGGCGCAGTTCTCACCGCGCCAGCCCTCCGGGCACTCGCAGACGAAGCCGTTGACGCGGTTGCGGCAGGTGCCGCCGTGCTGACAGGGCGAGCTCTTGCACTCGTCGACGTCGACGCTGCAGTCCTTGCCGGTGAAGCCGGGCTTGCACGCGCACTGGTAGTCGTTGGTCGTGGAGAGGCAGGAGCCGCCGTTGGCGCAGGGCTTGGCCAGGCAGTAGTCGACCTTGTCTTGGCAGAGCCGGCCGACGTAGCCGGCGACGCACTGGCAGCGGAATCGGTTGACGAGGTCGACGCAGGTGCCGCCGTTCAGGCAGGGCCCGCCGGCGCAGTCGTCGACGTTCACCTGGCAGCGCTCGCCGCTGAAGCCGGCCGGGCAGGTGCACCTGAAGCCGGCGACGAGGTCGGTGCAGGTGGCCCCGTTGGCGCAGGGGTTCTCGGCGCACTCGTCGATCTGCTGCTCGCAATCGGGGCCGGCGAAGCCCGCCGGGCAGTGGCAGGTGTAACCGCGCTCGCTGTCGTCTTCGCAGGTGGCGCCGCGCGCGCACGGCGCGTCTTTGCAGGAGCGCGAGCTGATCTCGCAGTGCCGGCCCCGCCATCCCGCTGGACAGCTACAGCGGTAGCGCCGGCTGATGGTCTCCTCGACGCCGTCGGCTGAGGCCGTCGTCTCTAGGGTGGCGTTGCCGCTGGACGGCAGGCAGGTGCCGTCGTTCAGGCAGGGCTGGGACTGACAGTCGAGAAGCGGCGTCTCGCACTCGGTGCCGGTGAAGCCCGGGGCGCAGGCACACGTGTACGAGCCCTGGCCGGTGTTGAAGCAGGTGCCCCCGTTGCGGCAGGGCTTATGGTTGGTGCAGAAGTTGAGGTCCTGGTTGCAGAAGAGTCCGCCCCAGCCCTCGTCGCAGAGGCATTCCCAGGGCTTTTGGCAGCTGCCGTGCAGGCAGCCCGGGTAGCGAACGCACTGGTCGCAGAATGGGCCCGTCCAGCCATTGTGACATCTAAAATGAGACGAAATGCATTCGTTAGTACGGCTAGGCGCGTATTTACATATATTGCTGTTTGGGTTGCAAAGTGAAGTGGTGAGTATAACTGAATGATGTCGGGGGAGAGGAGGAAGATTAAGGTGGGCGAGAGGGGCATCATCGTTATCGACGCCGTCGTCGACCTCGTCGGCGCACGAAAGTACGAGGAGCTCGAGAGAATTCCTGCGCACGAGAAGGCAGGCTGGCAGGCGTACGGGTCTTTGAAAGAGCACGCTGCGCGGCAGGAGAGAAAGAGGAGGAAGGGAGGAGGGCCGAGAAAAAGGAGAAAAGCATCAGCGCAGCGGCGGGTGCGGCGGATACGCGGGGAGCCGTGATATAAAGAGGAGAGCGCGAGGAGAGAGGATGTGGCGGTCAGCCATTACTTTGTCCACGCGGGCCCGAGACGAGAGGAGGAGAGGGGGGCGCAAGCGAGAGAGCCAGAGCTAGAGCCCGGGCGAAAAAGAGAAAAGGAAAATGGGAGAGAGGGGGAGGAGAGGCGGAGAGGGGGGATGAGTCGTCGAGTAGTGTTCCCACGGTTGAAGCCGCTCGGTTCGAGCCACGGTAGAGCCGTTCAGTATGCGGGTCAAGGAAAGGTTACGCTCCTCTCGGAGCTCGCGCGCGTGTGTGAGTGTATACGCGAACGCGCCTGCCTGCCTGCCTGCCTGCCTTGCAGTTCGCCCCATACCAACACAGCGACGCTTGCCCGGGCCCGTCGCATGACTATACCATTAAATCCCATATACCGAGAGAGAGAGAGAGAGAGAGAGAGAGAGAAAGAGTGGAGGATCCGCGAGAGAGACCCTCTATATACCTTTTCTCCTCTCTCTCTTTTTCTCTCCTTTCTCCTCTCCCTCGCTATATACCACGTCCGAAGAGCCCGGTCTCCAGTCCGTCCGACCTCCCTCTTTCGCTACTTGTTCACGAGATTCCAAGCTGCTCTTTGCCAAGGTAGAGAAAGAGAGACTACGAACGCACGTAAGGGAGCATCGTTACATACCTCGACCAAGCGCCAAGCGCGGAAGGAAGAAACTTTTTACGATATGCGTAAACCTTTCTGTGCCCTTTTGCCTTGCTTCTATATAATAGACCACGTTTTTATTATGTCTCGTTCCTTCTAACCCTTTGAAAATTAATCAAAACGACGAAATGTTAGTTAAAATTTCTTTAACTTAATCAACTGAAAATCCAACAATTGAAAATATTTGTCAAATAAGATTTTTCTCTAACAAAGATGTATATTTACGCGTTACCTATAAAATTTTCCATTAGCAACCCTTCCATGTTGGAAACTCACAATTTTCTTCGTAATAAATGATAACAGCATATCAAAGGGACAAGAGGGACAAGAGGAAGTTTGCCAGTGACGAGCACAAAAGCCACGGTATACGAGAAATGTCGATGAACGCGTTCGCGGTCGCGCCGTGGGTGGAGAAAGAGAGAGCGAGAGAGAGAGGGAGAGTTGCGGAATTCTCTCTCGCGTGAATTTGAATGGGACCGATCCCACGGTACGCGGTGCGATGAATTTACAGCGAGCACGTCCCAACTTGTCGCGCGTTTCCGCGTCACGGCTGATTTCGGGGAAATGCGTGCGACGGCCGTGCGAACGCGACGTGAATCCAATGCGAAAGTGAGGTGTGTGTGTGTGTGTGTGTATATATATATATATATATATATATATAGGGAGAAAGAGAGAGAGAGAGAGTGAAAGAGCAATAAAACAAAATGAAATGCATCCCACAAGTATTATAGAGCAACGTGGTCGCGAACGCGCTCGAGTGGCTCGAATTGACCTAGTATTGCGTAGTCGCAACGATATTGACTCTTTTCGTGTCAGTTTTATGTACATTTTTGTAAATTTTCATTCAATTCAGTCTATTTAAATGATCGTCTTTACTTTTGTTTCAAATTTTCAATTCAATTACACATAATTAATTCACGAGTCTCTGTAAGTTGTACTTTTTTACACTTTAATAACGTCAATTTAACGTTTACTTTGATATCTTTGTAATTAATTTTATATTCTCCGACTCCCAACTGATCTAATCTGAACTGACTTATTTTTTATTTTACATCTTTACTATGGTGGAGTAAGTACAAATCTCAATACAATTAATCATAATTTGGATTTTGGTTAGTTTATTTATAAAGCATTACCGTTCTGTGAAATAGAAAACCAATCTATATAATTTGTTTAACAATAGTTAACCGAATCTACGCGAAACAAGTGACGATAAGAAGAGGAAATCGACAGTTAGCAAAGCTTGAATGACGCTCGAAAATGATTGAATGGTCTGCTCGGCTCTCTTCGGTTGTGTTAGATCCGTGTAGTTCAGTAATGGGCCTTTGGCTGCTGCGGCAATGCAGTACAGCGCCGGCCGGCACGGACTCTTGGAGAGAGATGAAAAGGAGGGTGATCGTGTAGAGAGGGGCGGGAGGAGGGGGAGATAAGGAAGGTGTGCAGAATGTTATATACCGGTATATGCCTTTCCTCGAGAAGTCGAGAGTCAAGAGTCTCGTGTATACGTTCCTCTCTTTCTCTGTCTATATATATATATATATATATATATATATATATACACGCATGCCCATACTCGCATGTATGTGTGTGTAGACATACGTGAGCTGGCAGAAGAATTTTGTGTGTGTGTGTGTGTGTGTATACTCACATGCACTCGTTGGGTCGACTGCAGTGTCCATGCTGCTCATCGCATCCGGCCAAGCAGTGGGCTGAAACAGAGAAAAAATCCAAAGGTTAAAACCATGCTTGCTTTCTCGCACTCGCTTGTTTCATCTCTTTCTATAGGTATATTATAAGGAGTCGAAAGGTCGATCTTTCACTGCTCGCGTATAATACGCGTGTGGCTATGCGGGCTTTGCACAGCACAAGTGAAAGTACGCGCGAGCGCATCGCGCATATACAAATTCGTGATCTATCGGCACGAGAGAGCTAAATACCGGCACGGAGAGGACGGCTCTGCGGATAGCGCCTAGATTGTATGCGCAAGCGTACTTGCAGGCATGCGAGACGGCATAGGGCAAGCGAGTCCGGGTGACCTTGATACTCTCCACATGCGAAGAGGAACAGGGGTAGAGAACGGTGCGGAGGGCCCCTCGACGTGTTCGCCACTCTTGACTCTCTGTTCTTTCTCTCTCCGCTCGCATCTCTCTCGCTCTCCGGTATTTATAGTCTCCGCCATCGCTGCCGTCGTCCTCGCCGTCGTTTGGCTTCGACGCCGCAAAGGAACGACCGAATCGCAGAGATTCCTTTGCCGAGAGATCTCGTTCCCGGGAAATAGAGGAGAAAAAAAAAGATTCGCGCATTTGTGTGCATCGCAGTTTGCGACATCGGGCCACGAATTTACTTCGAAACCGTACTCGTCTTTATTCTCCTCTCATTCAGTCGCTCACGGCTCTTTTTGCATCCCCTTTTCACTCTTTGCCTTTTTCTCCCCGCAGGCGAAAATAAGCTTCTTGAAAAAGCTCAAGCTAATAGGCGAGAGAGTGAGAGAGAGAGAGAGAGAAAGAGAGAGCGCGAAAGAAGAGGAGAAATATAGCTGCTTTTTAAATGACTGATCTCTGTGGTGCATTGCCGCGGGCTACGCGTCGGCCCTTTAAATTCGTAGTAGCGTATGACAGAGGAAGCGAAACAGTAGACGCACAGACGAAGACGGAGATCGAGACGGGAAAGGGAGAAGGAGAATATAACGGAGCGCGTACAGTAATACGTGAGCACGTCAGTGGCGGACTTCCAACGGACTTATCGATTTTCCCCAACTGGCCTTTTTATACTATACCCTCTGTGTGCACACACGCAGGGAGAGACACACTTAGCCCCGGCGAATGTGTCATTGTTACGTAGTCGAGCGCCTCGAGGTCCTTTACATCGGCGCAGAGGCGCAAGTGTATTTTGGAAGAAGGGGGGAGGGGGGGGCACGAGAGAAAGAGAGAGACAGAGAGAGAGAACGGCAAGAGAAGGAAAAGGGCAAGGAAAGCGCGTCGTGCGCACGCGTGTGCAGCTGTTGGGTTAAAGCACCGAGGAGAGAGCAGCTGTGCAGCCGACGTTGAACGCGAGGCGCAGCTGCCCCGAAACCCGCGCGCTCCGACCTTTCCCCCATGCCCCTTCCCCTCCTCCATCATGTCCGCGTGTGCTACGCCCGACTAAGGCTGAAGCTTTTTCGACGCGTCCGTTAAGTGACGATTCGGATCGCTAGGAGCCGCGGGCTTCATTCTGTTTATATCGAGGATTAGGCTGCCTCCGCACATTGCTGACTGCCGGTCAGTCGTGTGTGCCCGCTCGCGCGCACTTTTACGAGGGAGCAAGAAAGACTGCGCGCACACAGCAGGTGCAACGACCGAGCCGAGCGCGGCCGAGTAGACGCGAGCCGGCGACTCGAGACTACTCGGAAACTCGACTCCTTGGACGAGGAATAGAGCCGCCACTGCGGCAATCGTCGGCGGTGACGACAACGACGACGACGTCTCTTGCCCTCGACGTGCATGCGCATCGCTACACAAAGGCGCGCGCACCGACGACAAGAAAGTAAGATGAGATAGCAAGTGAAAAGAAGAGCAGGAGGTGAAAAATAATAATTGCACTAATGCAAAGCAAGTCTTGAGCGTGTTAACGGTTAATAGACGACAAGTATGTCGAAACATATTGCGATTTCAACATAACATATTCCTATCATTCTTTTTAGAGATTTTCCTTTCGTTACGAATTAAAACTTCAACTTCCTTATCCCTTTTACTCAGTACTATGATAAAGGCGGCAATTTAACTATTAAGAAAAATATTCAATAATAAAAAGGCTTCTCTCAAAGCTAACGATACCCTGGCGAATGTAAAAAAAATATTTAAAATTCTGTGCTGTGACACCAACATTCGACGTTATTTAGTTAAGAATTTTGTTGATGCGTAATATAGCTTGTAGATCCATGCAAGTAAAATAGTCATCTCAAAGCCTCGGAAATGTTCAACTGCTACACTGCGTATACATATGCCTATGCCATCTTAAATATAAAAATTCAGTCCTAAAATCGATGGAGAGATAGTAGACATAAGGTATCGAAATACTCTGCATAGCGATTGTTTAAGTATTGGAAAAGTTGAAAAAAATAACCGAAAATTCTGAAATATTCATGTTATTAATAATCCATAAAAAAGACCGATAGACAATATGTATTTGTCACGTATTCGTAGAGCAAAAGCCGAAACAGAGTGACAAATCGTCACAAATCACGAATATGAAATAGTGGTACGAATACAAAATAAAATGTCGCGAAAGATATTTTGAAAGGAAAGACTCTATAAATCCATGTATTGACAAAGAAAATATTTCCATCATATTTGCATAAAATAGTAAGTCGAGTATCATAGATAAAATGCGAGTTTTTGAAAAAAGAAAAAAAAGTAAATGGACAAACCAAGCAAGGATAAAGGAGAAAAAAGAGGCGAAGATAAAAATTAAGACCCACGAGTATGGAGCAGGGGGTTCTCCCCATTGCTAGAAGAGCGCCCGTGTGTAAAAAGGGTAGCAAGCCTGCTGCTGCCCCTCCTCCTGCAGATTTTCGTGTGTAGCTTCGCACAGGTAAAACAACCGCGCAGCGCAGGAGCTATAAAACACGGCCCAAGAGAGAGAGAGAGAGAGAGAGGGAAAGATAGAGCGAGAAAGAGAGAAAGATCTGCTTCGTGTGTGTACGTATATGTGTCTGTGTGTGCACATGCGCGTGTATAGCGCGCGAGAGAGGACGAAGCAAGAGAGAGAGAGAGAGAGAGAGAAAAGAGAGAGGCCGTGCACGAGTCGTCGGCGGGCGCATGAAGCGTGGGAAGTTGTGCCGAGCGGCAGCAGCAGCCGGCTGAGGTAGGCAGGCGAACTGCTGCTGCTGCTGTTGCTGCTGCTGCTTCTCCCACCCTCCTTCCCTCTCTTTCTCTCTCTCTCTCTCTCTCTCTCTCTCCCCGTTTCGCTCTATCCGTACACACCTACATATGCACACACTCACAAAATTGCGAGAGCCGTACGTCCCTTAGCAACCGCTCTGATGTAGAGAGCTCGACGCTCAAACGCCGGCTCGCTCTCGCTTACTACTCCTCTAGGATCTTCCTCGCGTACTGCTGGACCGTTGTTGCGTAATCGCCCCGTAGCAGTTGGTGCTCGCAGTCTCTCTCTCTCTCTCTCTCTCTCTCTTGTGCGCGCGCGCGTGTGCGCTCGCCGCAATCCCGTGAGAACGCGTGAGAGCAGCGAGCAGTTTCGAGACGTAGCGGGGGTGCCAATTTGGAAAGATAAAATATCGAAAGAGAAAAAACGAGAGAGCGGGAACACCGAAAAGGAAGTCTTTTCATGAGATAAGAATTCTCCCCGATTATAAGGTTATAGCAAAACAAAAATTACAAACGATGCGTATAATGGGCAGTAAGAAATTTAGAAATTGTAAGAAACGACTACCTAAAAATTAAACTTTTCCTTCAACACTCATCAAGTTAAACTGGCAAAAAAAGTAACAATTCTGCCGATTTTTTCTTAATAAACATTTTAACGTAAATTAAAATATTATATAAATTAATAACAATGTGAGTAAGTAGAAGTTGCACGGAGTTTTTGCATTTAGCATTCTTGCTGTAGACACTTTTTCAGTCTTACACACAACAAAGACGGTAGTGGGATACGAGACAAGCAGAGCAGCTAAAGAGACGAAAGAAAAGTAAAAAAGGTCCCGGGAGTTATAATGGGATAAACGATTTGCGCGCGCGCGAGCGAGAGGGGGGGGGGGGGGGCGTGAGACAGGAGAAAGATAGGTAACGCAAAAAAAAGAAGAGAGAGAAGAGAAAAAAGTAAATAAAAGACTCACGGCTGGCGCAGTAGTCTCCCTTCCAGCCGGACAAACAGACGCGCTCGCCAGTCGGCGAGCACCTGTAGTGGCCAAAGTTGTCGTCGCGTGGCCTACACAGGTTCTCGCAGCCTTTGCCATAGTAATGAGCAGAGCAGGTCACCCGGTACTCGTACACCATCATCGAGTGATGCGAGCGATGCTCGTCTTCAATCCATTCGGATCCAACGTCCAGCCAGCGTTGCGTCGCTAGACGCGTTATTATAACTCGATCACCACTGCTTCCGCCACTTCCTAAATTAACATACGATACATGAAATCATTATTATTTAATTATTTATTTTTAATCATCATTTATTTTCAATTCTCTCTTGTCATTTTTACATCCAGTACCCATACATTTAAATATACATTAATTTAATAGAGCTTTCATAAACTCTTTTCGCTCTTGATTTGCGCAATAATCGTTCATAGTCCGAGACTTCATGTTGTTCTTCTCTCTAAAGTTGAATTAGTGAAAATTGCTCCACCACTTCAATTAGTGGAAAAAACTATTAATTTATTAGTGCATTTTTACTATTTCATTCAGTACTTTTTTAAAACTACTAATTTAATTTGTATTTTCTACTAATTTGATTAGTAGTTTAAAAAAAATACTAATCAAATAGTGAATATTTACTAATAAATTAGTAATTTTTTCGACTAATTGAAATGGTAGAGCAATTTTCACTAATGCAACTTTAGAGAGTACGACTCATGAGAAAACAAATTATTGAGGTGGCGAGCCACAAAATGTTTCCTTTTCGATTGCTTTTCTCTTTTTTATCTGTCTCGTTTGATTTTCCCTATGCTTTCGCGCACAAAATTACATTACGACAAAGACCCTTTAGTCAGCAAGCGCTTGATCAGCACAGAGAGAGAAAGAGAGTAAGAGAGAGAGAGAGAGAGAGAGAGACAGCAATGGCAAAGGAGAAAGAAGAAGAGGAGGAGGAGGAGGACGAGAAAGAGATGGGACCGTGTCGTTGCAGGTGTACGCGCGCTTGCGGACTGTGTCGGTAGGGGGAGAGCAGAGACGAACATTTTACCAGGCAAGAGGCCTGAGAAAGGAAGCAACATCCAACGCACGAGAGCAATAAAGGACTACGCGCGCGTGCAACTGCGTTTACGCATATAAAGAGAGCTAGCCGAAAAATGAAAGACTCGAGAGAAAACAAAAATAATCGGACAATGTCTTCTCCTCACAATGCCGCTCTAGAGGGAATTTTGCCGAGAGGGGAGCCGCAGAATTTAGAGCGATGAAAAAAAAAATTTGGAATGTTCGCGGTACGGCGCGAGTGAGAAAACAAGTGTGTAATGCCTCTTCCCCTCTATTATGCTACATTGAAAGGCGCGCAAGCACACAAGCCAAGTGTAAAAGATTCGATTTGGCCGGGGCAATTGTCGTGTGCGCAAAGCGCTTGTAAAGGAAGGGAGAGCGGAGGTGGAGGTGGAGTTGGAACTGGAGGCGGTCTCGAGTTACTCGTGGAGTCGCGAAACACTAGGGTTACACACAGGAAGGAAACACTAGCGGTCGCCGCCGTCGCCACCGCCAGCACCCACGTGCACGCGGCGGTCTAGTTGCGTTACTACATGCTGCTATCTCTCCCCCCCCCCTTCTCTCCCTCTCTCTTTCTATCTTTTTCTCTCACGCAACACGTGCGTCGGTGGACAGCGAAGAGAGGGATGACACTTACCGTTCGAGATGTGCGTCATGTTGTCCGTGTTGTCGTGAAAGGCTTCGACGATCAGTGAGAATGTACCCTGCAAAACATAACAGAACATATTAGAATTCTTATATTATACTTTTTTTTTTCTGAACATCATTTAAAATCTTTGACACACAAATGCATCCTTCAAATCTCCTGTAACTGAAACTTGTCGTCTGCTTAGGAAGTACAATAACTAGTATACATGCACTATCCTCACTATTTTTTTTTAATACAAATAATAAGATACATTAAAACTAGGAGCAAGTGTTACGTCGCGCTGTTAATTATTTCTCGTCTCGTTCCTTTCGCTCTTTCTCTCACGCATACACACACAATAGCACTTGCATTCCACTTGATATTATAAATGTGCAAGTTAAATCAATTATTTCTCAATAGCACTTCATTTTCACTTGACACGTGTGTAGGACGAACATTTTAATCTTTAGCTTGGTTTTCGCAATCACCGACTTCGTACCGTTTTCTCATTTCGTCAATCTTGTGCATCTTTTTGTTGTATCTCACCAAACAGAGAAGCAGAAAGCGGTGATCCGTTAATTTTTCAGCGAGCAATTCGTAAGATGTATAGGCACGGAAAGAAGGTAGAGAGGAAGAGAGAAAAAGAAGAGCAGAAGGGGCGGACGCAAGAAACAACCGAGAAAGAGCGAGGAATCTCGAAGAATGTCCCGGTGGAACATTTGTCAGGGAGCTGAGTTATGTTTGCGGTCGATGTAGCGTATTTTCGAAGGGTACCGAAAGGGCTACGGCAAGAGGGAGATGGGGAGAGATGGCGAATCGGCCTTTCCTCGCGCGATCGTTTCTCTGTCTTCGTCTCTTGCACGGACAGGCGGAGGAGTAGGTATATAGAAGACACGAGGAGGCGCGCGCGCCGAACATGGCCTAAAAGAAAGTAGTTGGAGGAGGAGATAAATTACAGGGGAGACAAATGCCACCGTGATCGCCCGCTAATTTATTACAGAGATTGGAATTAAGCCGGCAAAAACCTGAAAAAGTACCCTGGCATCCCGGCAAACAATGTATAAGGCTCTTTCTATATCTCTTTCTCTCTCTCCCTCCGTTTTACTTGATGCGAATACGAGCCAGAGAGCAAAGAGTCATAGCCGAGCGAAAGAGAAGAAGAGAGAGTACGCCGGTACGAGATGGGACGGGGCAGGCAAGGAGCTGCGAAAAAAGCTGCTGCCCGATCACCAGGGGGATAAAGCGCGCAAGAAGAAAAGAGCGAAATTTCCGCCCGCAAACGCTGCCCGGCGTGGCACGGAAGCTCCACTGCGTTCCCACGCAGCCAGCGGCAAAACCGCACACGCACTTCCTCTTGAATTCGCGAGAAAAGCTTAAGGTACACGGAGCCACGAATCTGCCAGGAGGAAAAAGCTCGCCCTCGCTCTAACCCAACAGAGCGGCGCGCTTAATTAAGCGGAAAACGAGACGCCGGGTGCCGGCGTCAGTATCATTACTAACTATTACTAGCAGCCAGTAGAAGGGGCGGAGAGGAGACGCAACAAAAAACGAGAGCGCAGCTCGGCTATAGCTCCCGCCGGTGCTGCCTCTAATTGAGGAGGTAATGAGGGCAGTTTCTCTTTCTCTCTCTCTCTCTCACTCTCCTCCTGTCCACACTGATCAGCTGATCCAGCACAGAACGAGACCGAGTGAGAGAGAGAGAAAGCACGTGTCGCGCCTGCGGGAAGAAGTGTTCTCACGTTTATGCTTCTACTGCAGCCGCATGCTGTAAGAAAGAAGATGAGCGCACGGAAAGAGGAGAAAGAGAGAGAGAGAGAAAGAGAGAGAAAGAGTCAGAAGAAAGAAGGAAAAAGAGATGAAGAAGAAGAGAGCCCCCGGGACACAAACCCATTTCACCGTTATTACTCGGATTCTCGTAGGGACTACTGCTACCACTACTACTACCACTGCGGATTCCGCGAAGTGCTACCTCGTCGATTTGTACTGGAAAGAGTCTTGTCTGTGTACTTTGTACGGACGGAAGCCCTCGGCTCGTTTCGGGAAAAGGTAAAGAGAAAAAAGCAGTTGCTAGTGCAGAGAGGAAGGGATCGGTATTGGTAAGGGCGAGGATAATGTTGTTTTCGAGGAGCAGCCGAAGCCCTGTCATTTCGTGCAGAGAAACGTTCCGAAAAAGATAGCCCGAGAGAGCCGAACGTGCGCGCACGCGAAGGGAAGCTCTTTCTCGCTCTTCCTCGCTCGCTCCGCTTGGGTTTTATAGCTCGCGGTAAGACTCTAAAAATACATGCTTTCTCTCTCTCTCTCTCTCTCTCTCTCTTCCCCGTCCCCCATTCCCCCGTTCCGTCATCTCCACCGTACCCGTAGACGCGAAAAGACGCGGTCTCTGAGTAATTATGCTAAACGCTGCCTTGATCCCATTCATGCTCTCTTTCCAAACACTGTGAATGTGCATCAATCAGCGGCAATCGGTAATACTCCTCACTCGGAGTGTGTTTATACGTAAACAGAAGCGGAGAAGGAAAGCAAAAGACTACAACGATGACGAGATGAAGCCCCGCAGCAGCGTAAAGCGAGCAAAGCGAGTTAATCGAGTGAGTCATTTGGACACAGTGCTTACTTTGTCGCACACACCAGCAGACTCGTATCTGTAAAAGAGGAGCTTTTCTTATCGCGAAAAATATACCTGCAACGATTCACCTCGCATAATTCCACACTTGTTACCACGGATAAATTCAAAGTAATATCAAGCCTGGGAAAAGCCGCTGGTGGAAATTGAGAAGAGAAGCAAAGAGCGGCACGTGTGACGATTTGGAGCCAGTTCCGTTAGTGTACCGCGATTTTCCCCGAACTTTTCATTGGAAAGTTTTCTCGAAGGACAAGTAAGGCGTACGTTCGCATCACACAGAGAATGCTCGACGGTGGAAACGGAAGCTGGAGACGCCGAGCCACACATATAGCACACATAAGCACAGACGGAGGTGCAAGCATAAAGGACCGGCCATCTGGCGCGGAGCACAGGCTCGCTAGTCTCGCAGAGTCTTTGTCTAGCCTTGTACCGCACTCTTTTATCTCTCTCCCTCTTTTTCTCTCTCTCTCTCTCTCTCTCTCTTTCTCTCATACAGACACACGCGCGCACGGCTCGCCTCGCACCGAGACTCGCGCAGAGAAGAAAAGAAAGAAATACTCACCGGCCAGGTAAAGTCGAAGGGGAACCTGATGGGATTGGCGAAGCTCGGCTGTGCCGCGGCTCCGGTAAGATTCATGACGTTCTCGCCAAGCACAGGCGTGACAACGTCGCCGTAGGTGCAGGGCGTCGTCGTGTCGATGTTGACCTGGTACTGCTTCAGGCAGACGCGAAAGCGTGTCCGACAGACGCCGGAGCACTCGCCACCAGGTCCGGCAGCTGTGCCGGAGCAGCATTTGCCCAGGCTATCCTTGCCGTTCTCATTGGCGAAGGACTTGAGCCGCAGTTCGAACACCCCTGAGGCCCGCACCTGCAACACACAACACAAATAACACTCCGTTCTCCTCCTCAATTACCGTACTTATTTTCATTGATTAGTGGCTAGAGGGGAGATTGATATGTATTGGAGCGCCGGGCGCTCCGACCGCCGATACGGCTCTGCCGATTGATTGTAAACAAGCGCGTAAGGGCGATCGGACCCGGCACGGCTCTCTTTCTGATTCTCTATCCCTTTCTCTCTTTCTCGCTCCAAGACAGCACTTTGGATCTGGACAGGGACGACGGCGAGTGTCGACGACTTTGGCACACGGCTATTCCTGGATCTCTGACGCGCCACTCTCTCTCTCTCTCTCGTGTATTTATGGATACGATCTTTCTCGAGCAGACGCCAAGCCAGAAGAGCCGCTGCCCGCGTCGATGGCTCGCCATCGTCGTCGTCCAGCTGCCCGGCCGAGCAGCCGACACTTACCGCGGGCACAAGAAGCAGCGCTGCCACGCACACGATCCTCGCAGCGGTCCACATGTCGTCCTCCGAGCTTCCTCTCCAAGTGGGGGCAAGGGGCCGTGTCGGCGTGAGACCTTTGCGCTACTACTACCTCCTCTTCGCGGACGATCCACGGAGCGGCATGACACCGAGTGCAATCCCTCCAGTTGGCTCCTCCTCGGTATGCGGCGCTGCCGTGTAGACTCTAGTGTATTCGCAAAATATATGCCGATCGGGCACACTGCACACACGCGATTCAAGCACACGCGGAAAATCGGGGCGCCGATCAATGGGCGCACTCGCGGCTACTGGCCGGAGAACGACAGCGGCGACAACAACAACAGTGGGGCAGGCCCTTTGCGCAGTTGAGCATGTTGCCGCGCACTCGCTGCGTATCGCGTGTGGCACAGCTCACGAGAGGTATGCTCCTGGCGCGCGCGGCCAAGAGAGAGGCGGTGATGCTGCGCGTGTCGTACGTCCTCGACGCTCCGGGAGAAACTGCCGCGGCTGGCGCGCGAGTCTCTGGCACTGAGCGCCTCCGCGCCTCTCTCACCAACACACTCACACGCGCGCACTGATAGTCGGAGGGGGGGGGGCGAGAGTCGCCGTGCGCTCTACACCTGGCGCCACTCGGCGGCCGATCCTGCTACCACTGGCACAGTACACACTCTCTTTCTCTGTCCGCCCTTCTGCGCGCTCTCGCTCTTTTCTCACTGTCCCTGCTCCAAGAGCTCGACTCGGCGTGCAACCCTCGACTGGAGGTAGCCGCGGCGCAGGCACCCCTACTTATAATCGCGCTGCGCGGAGAGGGTAGCGGCGGCAGCGGCAGCAGCAGCCGCGCGGCACATATATCGGAGCTGCTCGCGCGTACGCCAAAGGGGGGAAGAAGCAAAGAAGGCATACACCGGCGGCAGCTGCACGGCCCGCCGCCGGCTGCACACGCGCCGCCGCCCCCACCACGCCAACCCCGGGCCACGCGTCCGCCGACGTCGCAGCCGCGCGCGCCCGCGCCACGGGAGGATGCCTTGGCGATCCATATACGCGCCTGTGTACACACGCGGAGCCCCAGCAGCCACCGCGAGGAAAATGGATTTTTGACCTGTGCAACCACCGGCCGAGCCCGGTGCCAACCACTCGCCGACTTCGATCCGCCACCGCGGACACGGGCCGGGAGCGACGAGGCGATTTTCTTTTTTCGCCAAACACTCGACGAGGCCTCCGTGGAGAGGATCTCCGCTCCGGGGGAGGGAGCGAGACGCGCGCTCTCGCTGCCGACTAACGAGAGTAATCGCTTTTATTAAGCGTAATTGAAAGCCGCGCGCGTCGTTAGGGCATCAGTCGCGCGCCGCCGCCGCCGCCGCCGCCGACGCCGTCGCAGCCGACGCCACTACACCGCTGTAATAAATCTCGCTCGCGCTTAACGAGATGAACTTTCCGACTCACGCGCCGCGCGGCGCGGCCGAAAATTCTATTCAATTTGCATCGTTGCTGTATATTTGATATCCGGCCTACGAGCACAAAGTGTTCCGTGTATCACACGCTCCTGACTCACTGGAGCAGATGCTTTCAAACAATTATTTCATGGGAAACATTGCCCTATACCGTATATTATCATTCCTTAACTACCTCATTCCTACGCGTATTAAAATTTTACTTTATATACTATTCATCTACTATGGAATAAACAATTAACGCCAATCACCCGTCTCTTATGCCTTGTTTATATAACCACACACGCACTTGTAACGCTTTAACGTCAAAAATCGTGTCATCTCAAATATTCATTATACTTTTTCTACATATACTTGGTCAATTTTGTAGAATTTCTGCATAAAAGATTAGAATATCTATTAACAAATGTACATCTTTAGCGCATAATAATTAAAAATACACACGTATATTAGTTACAAAAAATTACTATAAGAATGATGAACTAAACTTTTCACCCTCCAAAGGAGTATTGGTAAAATTATTGTTTCTCGATCCGGCGGGGGTCATGGTGTAATTTTACCAATAACTGTAAGAAAGGAAGAAAATTCTCTAAAACGTTCTACTCTCAAATGTAATACATTAATAAAAAATATTATAATCAATAACTCAAAAATATATTTTCTTCATTTTTCGGAAGAATCTATGACCTTTTTTAATAAATATCATGCGAGAAAAATATTAAGTTTTTCCATACTTTCATGGATATTTTATTAATAGTAGTTTTTAAAATACACTAGTCGCGCGAACTCTTTTGCGCAGCACTTCAGGCGGCATGACAATCGATCATCATTCTTTTATCAAAGTATAACACTGCTTCGCAAACAATACAACATATGCATTTAACGAGTTCTGATTATCCGCTGAAATTCATTCACAAGAAATACTGATGAATATTCCTATACGGTAATTTCCCAAAACTTTGTGTCAGACTTTCCGAAAATTGTATTAATCAATAACTATTATGCAACGTTTATTCTAATAAATCAAATACATTTCTGCTTTGTTGACATAGTCCTTTTCAAGTTGGGATTATGAATTCTACATTTTCAAAATGTGTAACATCTTTGTAAAAATGTTTTTCGTAATCAATTTTAAAATTTATTATGATTTTGAAGAATGGCATTCGAATCATTCGCTAAATTTTTATGAACCTGTGAATTTCATCGAAACATGATTAAATTTTTATTGGCTCTTCTTAGAATAAGAAGAAGCTTAGAATGAAGCACTTAACCTTACCTGTAAGTACCCAGGACAAAATCTAATAAATTCTTTTTCTCTAACGTTATTTTATAAACAATTGGGTAATAAAAATGCGCTTTCGCACATAAATAATTTTCAGATGGTTTGAAAGTAATGCTAGAATCTACTATCGCACGCGCGCCGCCGAATAATATATTTCGTAAACATTTTAAGAAAGGCTAAGGAATCCAAAAATACTATCAAGTAGAAATAGGTGGGAGTTTGTGTGGGAATGAAAATATTACTATTCCGTTTTAAGAGCTCAAAGTATTGTTCTCAAGTAGCCTCTATTCCATCCCGAGATCTTTTCAGCATAGATAAAAAGACTGGCGTTTTATATCTACATAGGAAAAAAATTTCTATATATTCTATTTTTTATTCAACTAAATTAAAGTTTTATTTATCATTTTTCCTAGAATGTTCATTTCACTCTTATATTAAGATTGTTATGATACACTACATCACTCTTTCTCTCTCTCTCTCTTTCTCTCTCTTAACATATTCAAGCAGAAACAATAACAATTTAATACATGGAAATACCTATTATTGGTATGATCGTTTTATATTGGAAATTTATTTTTACCGGCACTAGATAGGTAATAGGAAATTCTCTAAAATATTTGTGATGATAATGTAATAAATATATAACGAGGTGTTTGATTAGAAACATCGGCAAGTAGGATGTACATCATAATGTAGGTATATTTATTTACGTAAATAGCATATTAGTGAATAAAGGTCAAGTAAGTATATTAGGGAAAAGGCGCTATGTCGACTAATGAGCAAGTCTATCATCTATATATACTTATGTGAAAGCAAACAACGTGTATATAAAGTATAGGAAGACTGAGGACAGGCAGAAATGGTAGAATATTTTTTTTACACTTCCTCCCGCGCACTTGTCGCGATTGAATCGCGGCTACGGCCAGCGCCGTCACCGCTGAGGGTGAATATACGCCAAGAAAATACAAGGTAAAGCGTGAAAGAGGGGGCGATCGGAGCGTGCGAGGGCCGGAAGTGGTTCCATCTGGCTCTCTCCCTCTCTGCTCTCCGTCACTCTGACCTGTTGAACCACCTCGTGACCGGAAGTACACATACCTCGTAGACCCTCATACAGCGGAGTGTATACGGGTACGAGTCCTTGTGCGCCTTTTTATCGCGCAAAACAGAGAACATCCGAAAACAACACAAAGCCTTTTTATTCCTTTTTTCTATTTCCGAGCGAGAGAGGAGAGAGAGAGCGCGCACGCCTGCTGTGGACTCGCCTCTAAGCCAAACACTCTTATACAGTACGATCGAGAGATCCGCACTTCTTTTTCACGCCTTTCTTTAGAAGAAAGTGACACTCGCATTTCATCATAATGCATTCGGCTATTACTAATCTCTTAATGAAGATTATTAAAGTATAGCCGAGAAAGCAATTTCGTATGCACCGATAGCGAAAACGAAGGACGCTGCTCGTTCTTAGCAAGGTTTTTCCGACGACAGTCCCGAAAAATAGGGTAGAGGTAGAATATTAAAAAAGCTTTGATGCGATAGTGATTTTGCATCATCGGCACGGTGTCGATGAATACATGTGTGCATGCATCTGGTGGTATCTGCAAGGATTTAGGGGAGGGGCTCGTGACGGCGAATACGAAAAGCAGTTCTTCAGCTTACGATTATTCGCAGCCTGTACGTGCGTCGTCTCGTTCGCAGCTGTCACACGTATATAGCCCTAGGGTCGGGATTATAATTTTTGTCTGCCTGTATATTACATACCGACTCACGCTGTAAAAAATCTCTATCTTAAAATACATTCCTATGATTCGTGAATGAATGCCTTATGATTATTAAGTGTCTTTCTCATTTACAGAAAGAAAATTGTTAGGTACTGTATAACTCAATATATTCTTTATCAAAAGAAATATATATTTTCATTATCAGAATAATTTATTATCACTGTATTTTTTCGAATATGTAAAAGCGCGCACATGCGTTTGTATATGTATATTGGGTGCGGGTAGAATCGTTTCCGGCGATTGAGCCTCATTCGTTTCCGGAAGAGTACATCAGCCGTGCGAAGGAGAGAGAAAAGAAAAAAAAACACGTGCGCGGGCACTCGTGTGTATGTGTGCATGTATACTCTTGGCGGTGGTCGGATCGCAAGGGGGGCAAGCGGTGGGGGGAGGCGGCACGCGCCCGAGCTCCTCCGAAAATGGCCGAGCGTGTACAGGCGGCCGTCGTCGTCGCCACCACCGCCGCCAGCACCACCACCACCACCACCACCGTCGTATAGCGGAGCGATAATAATCTGCGACGACGGGCCCGCTGCTCGCATTGCTCGGTGCAGCTGTCGCTACTCTCTCTCTCTCTCTCTCTCTCTCTCTCTCTCTCTGTCCCTCCCCACAGCTACCCGTGTACATACATAGTTGCGCTTGCATTTAAGGAAACCCATGATACTATACCAAAGCCCAATAAACCAAAGCAGAATTCGACAATGTCTGTCGCGATTTCTTATCAACCTTACAAAAACGTTTCTTATTCTTTATTTTGCAAAGTTATATAGATCCTCATTTCATCGTATAAAACTCCATCTCTCAAAATCATTCAATATTTAAATATAAATGAAAATTTCGGTATGCAAGAATAAAGTATTTTTTCGTAGCGCATAAAAGAAAAATGAGTCTTGAAGTGGGAATGAAAATATATTTGAACTATTTATTTGCTTGAACAGCTTGTGTGCACACACAAGTTTGGAAGCACTCATGATCGCACCGCGGCCTACTCAGCCGCTGCAGGCGGTGTTGACCACGCGTACGTCAACACATTGGAGCACAGACCGTACGGCAACACTTTGCAGAGTGCATCTATAGACGCATACGCGCACACAAAGCACACTTAGGAAAAGGCATCTTTAGAAAAGACGATCCCCCTCCAGCAGCTCCAGCGATTCGTATGGCGCTCGTGTAAAATAAAGCACAAGGTACTACGAAAAAGATCTGACCTGGCATGCGACGGCATATAATGGAAAAAGGAAAAATGAAGAATAAGAAAAGAAAAGAGAGGAGAGGAAGCAGCAGCAGCATCTGTTCCCTCGCAGGCTTTTCTTTGGAAAGGGCCGCGCCGCTGGGGAAAGTGCGCCGCCTTCGCCGCCTGACTTTTCAGCCGCATTTTCCTCCGCGCGGCGCAGCTGCGGCTCGTGACGCGTGCCTTGTGGCTCGCGACTCCTTCGTCTAGCTGCTGTGATGCTTCTTGCGTCTCTGCTGAGATGAAATTGGAAATTAATAGCCTCCGAGCAGACCATCGACAGCACTGCACTTGGATATCTTAGGCAATGCCTCATCACAGATGTTTTTCAAATTAAAAATAAAGAAAGTGCCATGGTGTATCGGCTGACTAACTGAAATAATACGAAAAACTTTTTACCTTTTCAAGTTTCGCCAAACTTGCGGCGCTTCTTGGAAAGCACGTCTGATTTACGAGCCGCTTTACTTTGGCACGCACGATTGTTTGGTTAACCATTGTCAGATGAGAAAATTTGTTACTAGCTATCGGCCACAACAGGAACATTCCGAAATACTTGGGTCGCGAGTTCCTTTCCTACACTCACTGCGCGTGCACGGTAACTCGACAAAGACAAATCGATATTTCGAAGCGCGCTCGCGTGCCAGCATCTCGACATGCCCCATCTAAATTTAGAACAAAACTGCGCTCCTTTTAAAAAATACCACGGACGTATTTATAATGCCAATTGACTTACCCGTCTGTTATTCTACAAAAAATAGGAGATAATGACAGTGACTTGTCAAGAGTTTATTATTTAAAGTAAGAATTTTAATTGCCACCGATCGGTGGGAACGATTTATATACTTGCCTTTCATTGCTTATTCTTTCGAATTATTTTTTTAAGCCAACACCGGTTCTTGTTTTAAGACGATGACTTAACTTAAGGAGTAAAGTAATATTGAAAAACTTGAGGGGGGTTGGGTAACTGACAATGTTTTCCAAGTTTAGATAATATTATATCAATATGTTTAATTCAAGCCTATAATCTCTATTGAAGAAAGAAATGCAATCGCGGAAAAAATAATCGGCAAATTCGACATTTCTGACAGTGGGTTTGAATGTAAAGTGGCAAGCGCGTTTAACTTTGAAAATTATTGGTAGAATTTCCATTTTGAAAAGTCCATTTTGACTCTCCATTTTTTAAGAGTAGAATTTTCACTTTCGGAAAAATAGAATTCTTACTTGACTAATATAGTTGATTTACTAACTGTTGAATAAGCTAAACGCTTCAATAGTCGTATCTATAGATGACATACTGTTTACGCTGAAACATCCATGATATTTGAGAGAGCAGCCAGCTCTCAGCGTTGCGTGCAAAAGCATAATAGCGGCGTCGGCTGGAGGGAGGACTCTGCTGCGGTGCTTTACGAAAAAAGCTCACGGTCAAGATCGATGCACGAGAGGCGCGCTGCGGGCGAACAGACAGACAGACAGCAATATCTTTTTTTATCCCAGCCGCGTTCAGTGCTCCTTCAACCTCGCCCAAACTGCGTACCGACAAACAAATCCGGGGCCCCGGTAGACGGAGGCGCGGCGCGACGTCACCCGACAAATGCGCCCGTTTCAGGCGGCAAGATATCGCCGTATAAGAATTACACGACAATGAAGGAGGACTTTCGATGAATACTTGGGTATAACTGCTGCAGCGCACAAAAGGAGCCGAGCGGAAAATGCTTGTTCCCTGCAGAAACGCTCTGACTTTTCGTTATATGTTTTAAACATCGGAGCACGCGCAGCACGCGGCATTGTCTTCTAGTCCATTATTCCTCGCGGATGAGCAGTAGCCAGACGAAAAAAGGATTATATGCTCGCATGGTAAAAGGAGCACACGCGCCATCAACTGAAAGGAGATGTATTCGTCTCACGTAGACGCGTGCGCACAAGCCAAAAGAGACGTACGCAGCGTACATCTCCGAGCGCCCGTAGACATCCTCGAGCAGCGCGTAGGTGGCCGTGCGATCGCGCATTCTGATCAGCGCGCTCTTCTCCCCGAGATTTCCCCTTTTGTAAGCGATAAAAGAGAGCCCACAAAGCTCCTCAAACGACGATTTCGTTCATCTCGACTATCAACTTACTGTTCGTACGTGTTCCATTCTTGACGATCTTCCACCCCCTTTGTAGCTTGCTTCTTTTCCCTCTGTTGGCCCAACAAAAAGCCCCAGCCCGCGGCCCATTGGCTTTTTTCCTTCTCCCTGTATATTATAATATGACCGATAAAAAACGCACCGCAAAGAAAGCAAATCCTCATTCGAATGCAGAAACGAATTGAGGAAACGAATTGTTGAAAAGTCCTGGATATAAAGAATTTTCAGGATGCTCGTCGAATCAATAGTATTGTTAACTCAAATAGAAAACAACAGGAATAAAGCCTACGCTTTGAATTTTAATAATGTATTTGATGAAAAAACAAAAGTTATTGTCCAAACTGCTGCATGAAAAAATACCTTCGCGATTGTCCGGCAACTCTGATTAAATATGCATATTAAAAGCCGCCATGTCATGCAGCACGACTAGAGCCGAGTCTCCTTCTATTTGTTGATCCAGTTATCACGCCAGTCAGTATGTATGGAGCACTGTTGTAATAGAGTAACAGCCCATTTTCAAGGGTGTCATCACATAATTGATGCATTATTCGATAAGTTATGTATAGTGTTATTATATTTATCACATTTCCTGCTGATTGCTGTAAATACGGAATATACATTATTGAGCATTATAACAACAATCATAACATTAAAAATTATTTTGCTCTTCTCATAACCATTGGGAAAATAGTATGCGACGCAGCACGCTGCTTACTTAATTGTTCCATTCTTCCATTCGATTGTTTGTTGATATACTGTACCTGCACACCAATTACTATTTTAAATGGTTTCTACTTTTTCTTTAAACATTCGAGAATTTATTAGCGTTTTCCCAGATTGCTAAAACATCTTGATTAGCGAGTAACATTGAAAATAACATAATATACTTTGATCCATTTTTTGTCACTCCATTAATGCTCAATAGTGGCCATGTATTACACATGGACGTATAACAAGTATTTTTAACTTTTATGACCAATTAATACATGTTTATTAATTCTACACGATAAATAACCTAATTTTGTCATTTTACAATTATTTGTTTAAAAAATATAAATAAATATTGTAATAATTTAACATGAATGTTGTACCATATTTTAGGACATTTTTACACTCGTACATTTAAATATTTGTTGCAACTCTAAATTCAGTGAAAAATTGAGATGGTCAGTATTGGAGAACACTTTTCAAGTTGTTTCATTAAATATCTTATTATTATTTCAATACTGTATCTCTTTGTAGAAGCCCTTCTAAGTAATTTTTTAAACAAAACTAAAGAATAATGATGACTATAGAATAAGAAATGTAAGCTACTGAAAAGAAGGCGAATATCCTCAATGACGTTCATAAAAGAATGAATGCTCACGTGAATGACGAATGATGCAGCGTTATCTGGCTCTGCACTTCCGCGCGCTAGCCACGTATGTGTATAAAATACGGAAGAGCGAAACCGCTGTCGGCGCGTACACAGGCAAACAAAGCCTATATAGATATACATGCGCCTGAATTGTTAGTCGGATCGCGCCGCGGAAGCCGAAAACTACAATTACGGCAGGGGGTTGACTTGACCGCCGCAGCCGGGGCTAGAGAGGACAATTCCGAGCTCGGAATATTAAATACCAGCTAGAGAGGAACTTTCGACCACCTACGAAGGCCTTCGGTTCGTAGCTTTAGAACCTAGAACCACCCTTTTCAGGTACCATTATTGTACCTTCCTCCCGAATTCATGGGCTTTCAAATATAAAAGATCAGGGGCTGCTGATTGTATTACTGTGGACGGCACACGCGATTCATATTAATTCAATGATAATGACGTCTGTTGAGCTACCACGATTAGTTAATACATCATAAATAAATGTTACGACATTGAACTAAACTATATATATATATATATATATATATATACACACAACAATCCTCTTGACACTTGTCATTTTTAATTCGTTTAGTTATAGTATGCTGTTTTTTTTTATTTCATTACTCGAATGTATTTCATTTTTTGTTTGTTATAATGTCAACTACGTTATTTAAAAAGTTTTCTTTTCGAAACTTCAAGTTGGCAATACCCAACCCGAAAATAAATGCGCTACTTAATTATAGAAACGTCTTAATTTCTTCTTACGATACATATAGCTTCTAAATATCAAAATATATATCTTTAATTAATGATCGTGTACTATACAATGTAAGAAATATTTGAAAATTTTTAATCAACTTTTTTCATTCTAATTGTAATGCTATTTCGCTGATAGTATCTTTTTTTAATTGGAATTGGCAGTGTCATACAGTGAAATCGAATAGCATTGATTTGCAAAGATTAAACCCTGGTGAAAATCAAAATCACTTTATAACCAACAACTGACGATTTATTTTAGAACTAGCCATAAAATGGGAATTTCTCTTCTCCAGTTTCTGGCTCTCGATCAAACTCTTTTTCTTCCATTAATTGGCCGTGTTATAGATTGAAAAATAGAATGAGTTTTTCCAAGACAAGCATAACCTTGTTCTTGAGTATTTTAAAGGTATTAAAACTGATCAGTTTTTATAGTCTGAAAATGGCTACTAGAAGGCTTGCTGCTATGATAAGGAGTGAGAGAGACAGAATCAAATGGAGAAATATATAAGATTGCTAAATTATTCATAGAATGAGTACAATAAACGATTTATTAATTAATGTTATTTATTTATATTTTGAAAAGCTATCCAATGTAGTTTAATGCTCTTTCATCAAAGATAAAATTAATAAATGCATAATATATGAATATTTTGTTTTTATGCCAATCTAAGAAATAGGCAGAAAATGGGAGAAAAGGCGTTTCATCATAGCCATTGATTAGCCAGTTTTACTAGCCATTTTGTAACTTCTTGACCATTTTGTAAAGATGAATTTCTCCTAGAGAAGCAGTAAATAGACTTGCGATGGATAAAAGATCCTTTGTTTGCAAAATTTAGTAACAATAAATTATTATCATTATTACTCCAGATGTTATTATAAATTAGTAATTCTGGAGAGGTAAATGCAATAACCTGTGTGCAGAGCTGGAGATACAAAATAACATATATAAATTTACATGCTAAAACTTACAAACTAAATATGTATTCGTCTAAAAGTAGTTTCTTGAGGATCTCACTTTTACCTACCTAATCCATCCATCTCAAATTGCTAATAATAATAAATGATTCTTTATTTTGAAGTTTAAACCTCATTTAAGTTGAACTTGAAATCTAGAAGCCTGTCTCTTTTCTCATATAAGTATTAAAGCATGCATACTTATCTAAAAGTTTCTCATGACTTTAATTAATATAACAACTCTGTCTCGAAAGCATAAACTGCATTGTGGTTGATCAAAAGAGAATTAACGGCGCTGAAAACGCTAATATTGCTTCGTCCCCCTCAATCTTCCCTTGCTCTCCTTATCGCGTTAAGCAGTTTCCAAAATAGAATAACGGTCTTAAAGCAACGATCAAAGGCAGAGGTAAAGAAAGCTGCCTTCCCGAATATTTAAACGCGCATCTGCGATTGAGGCCTGCTTCATTTGTTTCCGTCCCGCGGGAGTAAAAAAGCTCCTTCAAAAATAGTCTAATGCTGCCTCCCTAACGTATACAGAAGGACGCCGCGTGTCGTCGTTTTTTCCACGAGAGACGAGCTCACAAAAACGGGCGGGAAAGAAGCGCGCTTGCGCGTTCGGGAAGGAAGTGGATCGGTTTTATTCGGCGCTGCAGTGCCACTGGGAACACATACGCTACACGCGCTCGCTCACTGCTGCCGGGTCAACACGTGTGCGCGCCTATTCGGGGGATGTGTGAGAGAGGGAGAGAGAGAGAGAGAGAGAAAAACAAGGTGGTCGTGTCAGGAGGAGAGAGCTCAATATAGCGGAAGCCAAGGTGGTTGCAGCCTCCTTCTACGGGCCACTTCCGCCTCTTTTTTCTCTTCTCTTCCTCGCAGCATTAGCGGGGCGCGGAAGATGCTGCCACCATAGTATATGAGTACACGCAGACGCGGGTGCGTGCGTGCTTACATCTACACCTACATCTACAAACACGCACGAACCCCTGCCATTCAACTCTTCTTCCTCTCTGCACCTCCGTCTACTCTCCTCTTCCTCTGCCTCCTCCTTCTCCTCTTCTTCCTCTTTGCACACTCACACACACCCACACACACACACACACACACACACACACACACACACACACACACACACGTGCATACAGACACACTGTTCTTTTTTCTCTTTCAATTCTGCTTTTGCTTTTGTTTGCTTACTTGCTTGCATACTTCCACCGACGAATGATCACCACATCGATCCGCTATTGTCGGCCTATACGTGTTCGCATATGCAGTGTAAGTATGTACCTTCCGATTCCAATATAGATATTAAACTTGCTTCCGCTGCCAGCTTTTCAGCCGGATCCGTGAGAATCGATAGTTTTTCGACCCTTCTGACATACGCTCATAACGAATAATCCTTGAAAACACATCATTACTCTTCATTTATTAATTCTGAAATATTTCATCAGTTTTAGCGCTCCTTTTTTCAACAGGTACATGCAGGATGTTGAATGCTGAAACGATTTTTCTTCAATTTATATATGTAACTTTGTACCTCACCTCTCTAGTCTCAATTTGATAACTCGCCAGTGCTCTCTCCTTTGATTACTCTTCATTCGACGCGAGGTAAGCTCAAGACAAAACCTCTAAGCAAATGCTCACTTAATGTTATACGCTGAATGCTACATATAAATAGTAATTCTAGTAGCGAGCTCAATGGCCACGAAGACTGCTCACGTGATCTTTTTTTTTCAATTTTATTCTAGTGAAAAAGCTGCAATTCATCATAACATTGAAAAAAATATATATAAAATTTATGTAAAAAGTGTAAATTATAAAGATCCAATGCGGCGAATGCTTCTCACGAGTGGCCTGATTTTTCAGTGAAATAATGGTTGTAGAGGAAAGGACGAACCCGATGCGAGCTCTCGGGTACTTTGCATATGGGCCATACAGCTGAGCTGAAAAAAGAAGCAGCATATAGTCATAAATAGGAAGTGAATTAGAGAGGGAAAAAATGAAAGATCGATTTCCCAAGGCCTCGCGCGGCCGTGGCTGCGAGAACGGAAGTAGCAGTAGCAGAGAGCAGCAGCAGCCGTCCTCCCGGTTCCCCAGGCCTCAGCTGCCACAGCTTCCCACGCTGCGCGCGCACGTATGTATGCCCGCGAGCGCAATCCACCTTCTCACTTCGCGACTACCTGACTAGAGAGAACTCGAAAGTCTGTCGGAGCCCGTGCGTGAGACAACTGTCGCGCCCTTGCCGGAAAGTGGAAGTGGAGATTTTTGTGGGACTCTAATGAGGGAAGGGCTCGTTGCTTTGGCGAACCGTGCTGCGATCGCCATATGCCATGACTCTCTGCCCTCTCCTAGCTCTCTGTTTATTTTGCAAATCTCTCGCCGCTCTCTTTAACCGATCATTCTCACTCTTCCTTTAGCAGCAACTTCCACCCTTGGCACAATCATATACGCGCGGCTTTTATTCAGCCCGGCAAGACTTATTCTTTTATTATCTGTTAGTCTGTGAAAGCTTAAAAGTAGATTAAGAAATGCATTGGTGAGTTAAACTTTCTTGAATGCCTCTCCAACCTTTGGACTGCTGCGCATACACGTACGAGGGCGTGCATGCTCTCCTCGTGAAACGAAACTTCACGTGGTCTACAGTCTCTATTTTCGGAGCCATACTCCAGAGAGCATATCACGCATGCATACGGTTCAAGTTAAACTTAGGTTTACGAAGAACGTGACGCAACCGCCGCGGGGCAGGGGAGCCCACTAGATACATATACCTCATCAAATTATTGTGGGCGCCGCCACCTCTTTCTCTCTTTCTCTCTCTCTCTCTCTCTCTCTCTCTCTCACTCTCCTTCACTCTCGCTCTCTCGTAAGTTTTAATTATAAACTCACACGCGCTACAGAATGGAGAATTCGTTCAAGGTTGGAGAACCACGGTCTAGAAATAGGTCTGTTTTCAGATAGAGAAAAAGGGAGTAATAAAACTTAACTAAAAAATAAAAAGTTGCAATTCGAATTTCAATAAACACCACAGTTAATTAATGGTCAAGATAGAATAGGGTTGTGCTAACGTATTAGATAGTAGTAAAGAAGATGAGCTACCTATTTTATGTTCTTCAAGTTGAAAATATTCGACTTTTTTGTACAATATGCACTACTACATTTTTTACTAATCCTTCCCTGGTGGAAATCGAATCCATTTTTTAGCTAATAAATGACCATTTTTACTGGTACTGGCTATAAAATGGCAAC
>JAWWEQ010000055.1:30150612-30207123 GCA_035583055.1 Torymus tubicola
GTTACGAAGCGATTTAGGTGATTTTAAAAGAAAAAAAAATTTTGACCTCTCGATTCACCAGAGAACTGCCCATATATATATATATATATATATATATATATATACGTATGCGACTGTGGAACTAAAAGTTCCCTACAATTCGTTCTATTTGCGGTTCTATCCTGGCACTTCTCGAACAGAGGTACGAGATATGAAAGTAGACCCATATAATGATTTTATATAATAACACAGCTGCAAAGTAGTCCCTCCTTTGTTTTACATCTAGCCATCTAAGCTTACTCCTATATGGACTTATGTGTTCATCGTTTTGGCGCTGCATAGGTATCTCACACATGAATTCTGCAATCTTTGGAATCTTGTCTGAAGTTCACCTGATACGTCAAGATAAACTAACGAGCAATAGTCCAGACGAGACAGTAGAAGAGCGCCTGCAAGCTGCTTTCGTAACCCCTCAGCGGTACAAGATCGAAATCGTTTGAATCCATAAAGGGCTCTATTAATCTTTGAGCTAACTGCATTCACTTCTGCTTTCCATGACAATTTCAAGTCCATGACAACCCCGAGATTGGTGACAGTGTCAACAAAAGACCCGAAAATAATGGCTTTAGTTTTTTTAACATTGAGATTGAGGGCACTATTAGCCGCCCAAGAGGACACTGATCTAGCTATAGCCGACAGGCGCCCTATCCCCTTATCCAGATTGCTTTTACTTACTTGCATATAGACCTGAAGATCGTCTGTATAAAGTAGATGTTTGCATGCTCGTTTGAGAAGTCTGAGAATTATTATGATCTAGAACCTAGAGCCAATCTGAATCACCATTCAACATTGTAATCACTTTTTGATTACGGTTTGTAATATACGACTTTATCCACAGGACCACCTTCTTGGAGTATCCCATTCTGATTAGTTTTCGCAATAGCTTAGATGGCGATATCGTTTCGAACGACTTCGAAAGACAGAAAATCTGAAATTTACTTTGAATTACTTTTGAATACTGGACGAAAGTCCGTTACAGCAGAAGGAATAGTTGTCTTTTTAGTGGCATTAGATGAGCCTTCTTCCATGAATCAGGAAAGACACCGTTCGTATGTGATTCGTTAAAGATATCTACCTGTGCTATCACACTCTGCGGTATCCCTTCCTCGCCCTTTGTCTGCGAAGAAAAATGTGCAACAGTTAAAACTACGTCCGAAAAATTAACTTTACTAAAAGTAAAGCCTTCATCACTAGCTAATGCCATAATATCATTTAAGTTTTCTTCACATTCTCTGGCCGAGATAGAGACTCCCGCAAAGTGTTAGTTAAGTTCTTCTGGGGAGAATCCGTGAAGTTGTTCTCGAGCTTGCGTCTGCGGTAGAAGACCAAAACTTCTTAGCTCTTTCCAAATATCCTTCCCGCTATCAAGTGCTTTAAATATTTTATTTTGGCTGAAGTTGTCACGCGCTTCTATTGTGCGTTGTTCTGCTAGAAGGGCAAGGGATTGACATTCCTTCCAAATTTCATGATTTCGCGTACGAAGATATCTCCGGCGTAAAGTATCGCGCTTGTTGTATAATTCTCGAAGTTCAGCATCAATCAACGGAGGTTGAGCTTCCTCAATAGGGATGCCAAATAAAGACGAGTAATGTAAGTTAACCAAATGAAACTACTAGGTATCTATTAGATGCCTAAAATCAGATATTAGCAATTATTTGTTTTTTTGAACAGATAAAATCGATGAAAAACTTATATTATGTTCTACTTTAGTATAAAAGTAAATCAAAGGGTAGTACATATAAATCATTTAGAAAATATAGAAAGAATTCGCCCCTATTTTTTACTTGAAATTCGTGCTCAAAGACCAAAATACGTATAAATAGAGTGTTTCGACTTTAGTATATAATATACTTTCTTGGCTTAAAGGAAACGCATTGAATCGACAAAATTTCCATCCAAGAGATGATTTTTTTCTAAAAATTCAAGTTGGCATTTCTCTGCAGATGCTCCAATTATAGTATTTCTGAAATTTACAACTTTTAATATTTTGAAAATAAATCAACATCTACAGAAATAAATTTAATCAGGTTTTTATTACAATACTTATGTAAATATTTTGAGTACAGTCCCTCGTCATTTTCAAAATCTCAAGTACGGAATTGTAATTAAGAACATTAAATTTCTTATTAAAATTCTATCATGCATCTTTCATCACCGATAATAACAATTAATGGAATATATAGTTTTCTTAAAAGTATTGTATAAAGGTGCTAACTTAAATTTTACCAACAAAAAGTCGACTCTGTGGTAGAATCTTCTTCAGTGCACCGCTGTAAATTAGCGTCACCATAGACTAGCTATAGATTCTCAGAAACAGTAAGAACAATAAAATTAGAATCGGTGTATTAAATAAATATACCAAATGATCCAGCCGTGGTTTCCCGGAAACGACCACAGCATCAAATCAAGATCGCTGTTATCAATAATCAACAAATTAGAGACTCAATATTACGCTATGAAATATTTATAATTTATTTATGTCGGTTTTTGGGCCGACAGTCAAATTAGCGACAAATTCTCCAAAACTGAAGTCAATTCGTTCAAAAGTTAAATAGGTCAATATAACCGTAGTTTGATATCACGGTGGAGTAGCTCTTATTTTTCGAAAAAGTCAAAAGCGACAAATCAAAATTGAAGGCGTCGGTTTGTTTACATCACAGTACACCGTCGCACTTGCTTCCCAAGACAAGGCTGCTCGTGACTGTGGGTTCAAATCCCCGTCACTGCTAAATTCCGGGAGACGTTTTTCCAAATAAGTGTCTCTTGGTTTTTGCGGTGGCGGAGGTCGAGCTCATGGCCGCCCACTCCTACAGTTCAAACCCCACAGTACCAAACACGAGTTTTAATTAGTTGTAACACGTCGCTATAATACCTTTAGGGGGGATGCGCCGCCAAATAACCAATTACAAAAAATAAAAAAATAAAAAAAATTGACGTAATACATAAGTAACAAAATAGTACGCTATGAAATAATTCAGTTTTATTCTTTAAAAACTTGCCCGTTCGCATAATAGTGACTCAATGTCGGTTTTTGAGACATAACGGTCAATTTTTGGGACAAAGATTCTACAGCATCTTCGAGAGACAAATAAGCGATAAATTATCGACCCTAACTAAGTCGCTCGGTGGAGTAGCAATTGTTTTTTTTAGATCGGCAGCAGCGACAATATAAAAAACGGGGTGACAAATCAGCGACAAATTAGCAACAAAATATAGTAAAGACATCCATTTGGCCTAATGAGATGAATGCCTCTTCGAGAAACTGAAGTTATTGACATTTTCATCTGTATTTAGAGGAAATACTGAAACAATGCTATATTTTAACTCGAACTACTCAGTGTCGACAATTCTCACATACGATTGTAAAAAAATAAGATAAAACTACATGGAGAGCTCAATTTAGCTATGCTGGTACGGAAGCTCGCGCTATAGAAGCATACATTTTTGTTGTACTTGAGTAGCATAAAGTTCATGTAAATGTAACACAAATTCAGACTTTAAGTGTATAGTTAGTATTAGTACTACGGTGGCATAACACGAAAACTGCGAAAGTATACAATTCATGCTAGTAGTGCAGGAGATACTTCCATGCTCCCAAAACAGTGAGTCCATACCACGAGAGCATGGAATTCGTGCAACGGTTTTAGTCGATCCGTCCGTGGATTTAAGATTGCAAGAATCTCATACCACCGTGGTATGAAACTTTTGCTATTGACGCGTGACAGCTTCTAAGCTACACTAGTACGATGGCGCTACTCTCCACGCACATATTGTTTACTCATGTAGCAGCGAGGAGTATCATACTGCGCGTGCTTAAATTTATATGCTATTAGTATCAACAAACAATGCTGTATTAGCGTGCAGTAACTTTATGCTGCCGTAGCTAAAATGAGCGCTCAACGTATACAGCGCGAGTTTTTCATTGCTTTTTTCAGAATTGAAAAATATCAACTTCTTTCAAAATTATGATAGTTCAAAATGAAGCAACTAAAACCGGCTGGTAAACCAATGAGAACTCGAACTTCAATTTCATATTTGGTGCATATTTCAATATTTGTAAAACGACGATGAAGGGGATAGACATGAGTTTAGTTTAGATACCGGGACAAAAGGCCTATTTAAAAAAAAACCCCAAAATGTAAAAGTCCTCTTCAGCAGTTTCCGCAAAATTCAGGGCACGCATTCCTGGTCTGGTAACTGCATTACCCGTCAAAGTGTTTGATACCAACGCATCAAATATAAAAATTTTTGTAGAAATCAATATTATTAATTTTAAACAAATTCGATTCGAATATTAAAATTTTTCAAACAGTTCATAATACTATATTTATTAAAAAAATGTGTTTAAAAAATAAATCTTACCTGGATAGCATAACATATTCCATAAATAGTATCAGAGTTTCCGTCAAAGTAATAACGCCCAAAAAATGGATACTTCCTTTTTCCATCGGGGCCGTTCATATCCATTAAGGGCATAATGAAGTACATCATAGCAACAGAAAATATAATAAAAGCATAATTAGTACTATGGTGTTGAGCCTTGACTGTTAGATGATACATAATGTCTTTATTTTGTTGATAATCTGACATTTTCATTACTTGAATCCAATTCGAACGCATAATTTGTAGGATTTCCTTAAAAACGTTGAAAATAGCATAATGGAAATATTAATTAAATAACACAATTAAAGACACAAAATCTATTATACCTCAAAAATATTCATTGATCTTAAGAAATTCGAAATTTTTATCATAACAGCCAAAATAAAAACGTTCGACATAAAAGTTTCAGTATTTGCATCAATATCTCCCCATAAAGTATATATATCAAACCACTGAGGAATTATAACAAAAAATATAAGAATATATATTAGAAAAAGATGAATTTTTCGCAGTAATTTGTAGAAAAGTATAGTATTATTTCTATAAGGCCATAATCCTATCCATAACAATCCAAGTTTATTCAAATGTATGCAATCATCAAATTTTCTTCCAATGTCGAAATCGGTCTCAAGCTTCGTAGCTCTTGTTACCTTCATTATCGAGAATCTTTGATGCTACTATCGCGAAGGTTGCGATACTTTTAAGATACTTATATTTATACTCGAAGGTCCTTTACAGTCGCTGGTTTACATATTACTGCCTCATCTGCCACCCATCGGCAACGCTGATCGATCAACTTTTTAAAAATTCCCTCTACAACTGTTGTTTAATACTTCCCACTTAGTACAATTTCCTACTTTTAATAATTAAAGGGATTTTTTCCAGAAAAAGAAAAGTAGAAATGCTATGAAGTACTAGATAATGACTACCACAAGCAGGTAGAAATTAAAAGCCTTATATGCCATAATATCATTAGCCACTTAAGTTCTTAGAAGCAAAAGACATTCAAAAGCCCCGCTCTTATTTATTTCTATTGATCGAGCTATCTATTCTACTTCTGTAATGAAAAGCAGCTAAATTGCCGCTGCTATACTTTGTAAGAAACGCTCATACTCATTACACCAGTTTGGATGATTGTCGACTATCTGCTGTCTTTCTGTATATGATTGCACGTCGCGCTCGTCCAAGACAATTTCTCGAAAACTCGAAGAATTCACTTTCCTATTCATTAGGAGAGTTACAACTCTCACATTGATTACTTCATTCAATATTCCCATTTTAGCATATTTTTATTCATTATATATAATGATGAAACTTGTCGTCGACGGCGTTACTGTGCCATTACTGTTATCCGCAGAAAGATATTGAACACTTTTACGATTTGTTAGGTTAAATAAAAAAAGTGACTAGTAAAAAAACCAAGTAGATAAGAACAACAAGAATAATATATCTATCATATTCATATATATATATATATATATATATATATAGAGCTAACTTCACGTGAACTGTACACGTTAAAATTTTAAAATTGCTCAAAATTTTTTTTAATAAGTACTAAAATATAAATACGAAGTTTTAGAACAAAATGAGCATCACATATCGCATTTACCGTAAGCATATTATGCATATTAAGCAAAATTATGGGCATCGATCTAGGAAAATTCTAAGCAATTGCACTTACAATTTGCAAACTTTCTTCCATTTAATGTATACTATATAAAAAGTTTCAATTTTTTTAGTAAAATATTAATAAAAATTGAAGATTTATGAAAAATTTCAAAATTTTCAAATTTTCAATCAATTCTAACTTTAGAATATGACACATTTTGTTTTAAAACTTTGTATTTATATTTTGGGGCTGATTTGGAAAGAATAAACAAATTTTGAGCAATTTTGAAATTTGAACCTGTTCAGTTGACGTGAAGTTACTCATAAATATAACTTTTCTTCTTGATATGCGTTCTTTATATCCGGTGCGAAACGTCTAATTATTCAACGGTATTCTCTAAATTTATATCCAATATATTTACGAAACAATCTCCAATAATGAAAAACACTAATATTCATTAAAATTTATAAAATTTCTTAAAATATGTCATTAGAGAACAATATCACGAACAAGTATTATCACACAATTTCTGTAACATAATTATGAAAAATAATGTCTTATTTCTATATTTTGAATTTTAGAAAGTAACATGAATATAAACGAAATTGAAACAGTGGCTGTTTTAGAACGCGACACGCGTGCACGCGGAATCTGACGTACGATCGATGAGGTAATGCAAGTTATGAAATTAGCTCGCAATAACTAAATAACCAATTACACGACACTATCAGTTTATGTTGTTCAAAATAATAAAATGCTCTTCGACTTATTTTGTTTTTCATTGTTCGTATTTGTTCTGTTTAGTACGCTCGCAAAAGCGTAGTAACTACTGCAAATAATACAATGGCGAATATTTTAACGTAATATCATTGCTGACAAATGACTGCTTCAAACATGTAATTTTCCAATATTATCAAACTTGAGTAAGGTAACATTTTTTAATTAGTTAGGACAGTTGATCAATCAGTGATAAATAAACTAATGATTGTAGAATAATAACGCAATTATTGTATTTCAAATTAAAAGCATGAGACGAGCGTATAATTTATGAAAAATATAAATACCAAAGAATAAATCTTGCCATCGTACGAGTCAAAATCACTGTTTGTAATGTTACTAGCTCATGTAACTAATGCCAAGAGTCACAATTACCGAGTAGTTTTTCCAAAAAATGTGTAACGAAAAAAAATATTATTCCAAAAGTCAATTGAAATGATACAACAGCCAGATCAAACTATTGTTGTCGGACAATGTTGATGCATTCAAAAGAACTCATCGACATCTTCGAATGATGCATCGACGCACGCACGTATATACTTGCACAGCAGCTTTGTTCCGGTGCATCTCCGGCTGCGTGAACAACAATGACGGGAAAGTACGGCTAAAAATTTGAAGAGAGTCTCACATGGTTCCCATTTTAATGCGTGAATTCGCGTTCACTCGAACAGTTCCGCATAGTGTCCAACAACTCCCAAAGGTCTTTTATCCCCCCCCCCCCTGCCCCTCCCTCCAACGTTTATTATCCCGCCGCACGTTCTATTAAAGCTTCAGAACTATATTACTTCGTTGCATCTTTTTATTAACTCACCTAGAGAGCTTTCTATTGCAGTTGGCCATCCGCTCAACATTTCACAACTGACGTCTACTGTATTTACGAAGGAAAAAGGAAAAGTAATGGAAAAAGACGCCTAATAACTAAAAATACTGATGATAAAATTAATACTTTAATTATCTTATTTCTTTTTATCGATAATTAAATCAATGTACATGTATCACTCTTTCTCTCTACATATGTACAGCATTCGTGTCATAATTAAATTTACTTATATAATACACACCCGTACATTTTGCCCGATCTTTCAGGACTCTTAGGAGAAAATAAACTCTACGCATGAATGAACAGCGAATTCGAGTAAAAAAGTAAATCTAAAATGTACCTATATATTGAAAATATATGCTACGCATTTCGACATGGAAAACTAAAAAATAAATAATAAATTTTAACAATTTGAATTTGTACTTACAATTTACATGTCATATTATATAAATATGGCATTTTATCACTATTTTTCTTTTTGTTATTGCTATAGATTTATACCGCGTCTATATGAAAAACATATAACATACGTACGTAAGTATTTAGTCGTACTTAAATAAAACGGAACGAGAATGAATATATTAGAAATAACATACAAGTTATGTTATTCCAATGACCATACATGGTTTAATGCAGATCGACGTTGATTTGTCGAGCTTTATGTTTAATATTTACAAAAGTGAGTTACAAGGAAAGAAAATATTTCACAGAAAAATCTAACAAGTATTTGAATATTTTGTAATATAAAGAATAAATAGGCTTTGAGCATGTCTAATTAATATTAGTCAATAATAAAAAAAAAATTGGAATAGCATGGGATGTTGGTAATATCAACAATGAAAACAATAATAGTGTTTCGTAATTCGAATAAGAGGTATTAAATTTGTCTGTGAACAATGTTAAGGTTAAAAAAGTTGTGGGAAGGGGGAGGGGGAGTTAGGTACCACCAGGCTGCACCTGCTGAGTATAGAAACCAAAAGGCCTGGAGGAGTCGTTGGGTTTCGCTGGTGAAGCGCTGCTGGTCGGAGCTATAGAGTTCGTTGCCGACTGATTGCTCGTTACCGGCTTCGGTTGGACCCTAATCGGTACAGGTAGCCCCAATTGACCCGTCGATTTTTTAGGATGGTGCGTCGAGTGTTGATGACTCGCCGCGCGGTAGCCTTGATTACCGGGCCCATTGGGCCGGAGTCTCGGCCTGCCAGGGCCCCGTCGTATCCCACTCATTGACTTCAGACCGCTGCTAGATGACAAACTCACGTGGCTCAGCTGCTGCTGTTGTTGTAGCTGTATTTGATCTTGACTTGCTGTCGGTTCCCCGAGCCCTGCAAGTACAGTTATACAAGGCGACGACTTTAATTTTCGACACTGGAATCAGCTTCTGCTTAATCAAAGTTTTTCACTGTTTAATGATGTTATTAATTAAAAAAAAAAGACTTTCATTAATAGGGAAAATGTCGATTCCCGGTATACTTATATACATTGAGAATCAATGTATACACGTCAAGCTATAATACCAAAAATGAAAAGAGAAATTTACTTTTTTTAGGGGATATTAAAACTAATTTAATTCATTCAAAACCCTACATTTTTATGAGTCATTAGTCTCCCCCAATTTTGAACGATGTGATAAGAATTTTAGTAATTACGCGTAATATGCATATAAATATATATACATATTAGTGATGAAATTACTGTATTACGTTGTTTTATGATGAATTTCAGAGCTTCAGCAAATATCAGCCAAGATGCCCAGGCTAATTACAGTAAAATTTATCAATTTATTCGTCGCGCACGAAGGCTAGCAGAAAAGTTTTTTATATAGAACTAAAGTAAAAGGGACTATTGAAATTGTCTAGAATGAAGAAATACTGAGAGAAAAATAGCACAGTGCCGGCGAGTAAAATAACATGTTCTAATGCATATAGATTATCAGGCGACAATGCGCTGGTTCATACGGTACTTAGCCGTGCTTTATCGTGACGCAGGCTCGCCGCAACGACAACGACGGGGAAGCTTTCTTCGATTCCCTTTCTTATCTGCCTCCTCCTTTTACCCCCCCCCCCCCCCTTCCGCCGCTCAACTCGCGGAGAATGCAATTTTCATGTCTTGAGCCCGTAGCTATATCACCTTCTCGTCTGCCTCGAAAGTGAATTCACTCAGGTCTACGACTCACGAGACACAGAGCGAGCATCCGTTTTTTTTAGTTGTAAACTCTCCATGGAGAAACGCAACGGCGCACGTACACGTGAAAGAGGTAACGCGAAAGAGGCCCTGTAAGAGAGCGGAGGCAAGTTCCAAAAACTTAAGAAGAGCATCGATCGCAGCTGCTGCTGCCACTGCCGGCGTCTCCGCTTCGCACCTGCTATTACGTGTATATGACCGGGCGCATACTCCTGCCCCCTGACAAGAAACATTTTCTTCTGATACGCATCACGTACGCAAGCGCTTGTTACCGATTAACAAGGGGGACATCAACAATATGGGCCTCAGATTTTCATGAAACTCTGAAAAGGATTGAATTTTTTTCGTATCTGCCATAAGCCAAATTAAAGAAAAAAGCACGAGCTTTAGTTTAATATTTTTTTGACTGAAAAATTTGTTTTTCTAAGCCTTTGTGTGATCTAAAATCAGTAAATGAATTACGTGTATTTTAACTTTTTTCTGATAGGTAATTTTTTGGTAATTTTATTAAGGCTTATTGGCATCTTTTCTATGATAGATATTGTTAGAACTTTTAGGCATAAATCTTTTTAAATTGCCAGAAACACTTATTGACCCAAGATTTTTCGAACAAGTTTAATCTTTATGACTTATATAAGTCGTTATAATAAGAGAAACGCCGTGATACGTGTCTATTTATTTTACAAGGAGCCTTTCCCGAAATTTCATGAATACCATGGACCCACATCTCGGATCTTCCTCTTGTAAATATAAGCTCTTGACGTCATAATTTTCTTTGAAACATTATTAAAAAATGAATCTAACGTACATACAGACAACAATACTCCTATGTCCTTTTGTATATTAAGTCTCGAAATGGAGTAAAGTCAATCTTTAAAAAAAATTAAATTTAAACAAGAAAAACGTCAATGAGGGTTTCGTCGGTTAATAATTTTGACATAACTATTTAAGGTATCGTACTAATATCCACCTATAGATGGAGTCTTGGTTTCTATTACAAGAAACGAAGACTCAGTCTACATATTTTGATGAATTTCACTTTCCAATCGGGTCTGATGGAGGCTACTAGAGCATCACTGATGAGTCCACTCTAGTAGCCGGGATGAAACTCTCATTGATGTTTTCCTTGTTTAAATTTAATTTTTTTTAAAAGATTGATTTTACTCCATTTTGAGCCTTTATATAAAAAAGGACATAGGAGTCTTGTTGTCTGTATATACGTTAGATTCATTTTTTAATAACTTATAATAAAGCGGACATTAGCAGCATTTTGACATTTCTTTAAAACAGTTTTATTTTTTTCTTTAATCCATCTTATTCCTTACAAATTTTTCATCGCTGTCATCAAGCCTATATCAAATTCAATATTCAACTATTCTTACATGAAAAAACACGTTGTGGTAAAACTTATCATGCCTGATTAAAAGTGTGGGACAGAGTCAAAATAGCCTAAAAAAATTGTCATAATTCATAGTAAAATTTGCTATAAATTTATAGTAATTTGTACACGAATAGAATTTTCCCTTAAAAATTACCGGGAAATTGAAGATCACCCGTCTTTTCTGGAAATTATTACGCGTATTTCCTATAATTATTGCTGTAGCGTTAGAAAAATTTACTATTTACCCTGATGTAAAAGGAATATCGGAAGCGTTTGCGGTGGCGCTGCTAGCGCCACACAGTGGGCAAAAATGGAAAAACTAGTTTCAAAAACAAATATAAGCACTGAAAAATAAGCTAAAGCATTGCTTTTTTTTAAATTGTAGGGTTTGTAACCTAAAATAAGCAAAAATTATCAAAAAATGTAAGCCTGATTTTTTTAGGCCAGGATAATCGCCGGAAGTTGTCGATGTTAGCGAAAAGTACGTAAAGGCATTTTAAAATATTTACTGAGACAGTGAATGCTATAGAAAGCACATTGTCTGATAAAAAAAATTACACATTATTGTATATTACACGCAGAAAAATGTCCCATTAATGTTTACTGTTTTGTTTGTAGAAAATTAGGAAACTGTCTACTGATCTGGCCAATTTTTAGTATACCAAGTAGCAACATGAAGTTCACGTTGAAAAAAGAATTTTATCGCGGTCTACGTTACCGACTTCTTTATTATCATATAGCTTATTTAAGATATATTGAGAAACAATGAAAATAAGAAATATTTTTTTCTGAAAGAAATCGAAGAGATCGGAAATCGAACTCGAGTCTGCAGATCCGGAAGCCACACTTTTAGCCGCTACGCCACGTCGCACTTTGTTGACAGGATACATCGATTCTTCTACATATGCTACACATCATACTGTTACATACAAAAACAACGTGTTTGAAATAGTTATTAAAGAATTATTTATTTCTTTAATTATACCACTATTATGAGCTGTACCAGTAAACATTTTTGGAAATATAACTATTGCATAAGTTTATATGGGATTGAAAGAATAAAGTACAAGTCTGACTCGAGGCTAAGGCCGCTGTTATGATTGCATCATGGCTGAATGAAAGAGACTCTTGTCATTATTGCCATGAGGCATACGAAAAATTGGTAAACTGGCTACTAAAAACTAGTATACTTTCTATAGTAAAAATTAATAAACTGTGTATCTGACATAGACTCTTGTTATTATTGCTGTGACTCGTACGGAAAATTGGTAAACTGGCTACTAAAAACTGATATATTTTCTATAGTAAAAATTAATAAACTGAGTATCAAAATTAGCAGCAACAATTTTTAGTATAATAAATAATAAAAATTGTAAGTCACGTACTAAATTTTAGAGCTTTTCGTTTTAATAATTAATATCTATGTATTAATAATTGTTAACCTGCAGGCGGCCGGTATTTGTGAATGTGCCCAAGTCGTACTTTGAAAATTTTTTCCCTAGAAAAAGTTCCAAATGTACTAGTAATATGGCTCGACCATGAGGTGATGCCGATCGGCATCACCCCGGCCGCCTAGAGGTTAATAATGTATTAAAAAACCTCAGAATATGAGTTTATCCTCGGTTTAATAGACATTATACTAATATTTAATGGGACATTTTTCTGCGTGTATATATGATTATATCAACTATATATATTATACATGATAATATAAAATATACACATATAATCATATACGATCGAATATATCAATTTCTGTAAATTTCCGAAGATACAATCGTGCATCTGTACATGATTTGATCTGATTATACATGACTGTTTATACTTATATACAACTTCATATATACATATATATATCATCGTGTATAATGATGTGGATACAAAATTTTTTATTTTTCCAGATAGTTCACATATAGTCATAAACAATTATAAATTATTATAAAAACTTGAGGACGATATAATTATATAACATATTTATATGTCATGTAGTCATGTATAATCAGATCAAATCAGGTACAGATGCACAATTGTAACTTCGGAAATTTACAGAAATTGATATATCCGATCTTACATATCCGATCGTAAATATTATATGTGTATATTTTATATTATCATGTATAATATGTACAGTTGATATAATCATATATAATATACAATAATGTGTAATTTTTTATGAGAGAATCTGCTTTCTATAGCGTTTACTATCTCAGTAAATATTTTAAAATGCCTTTACATACTTTTCGCTAACATCGACAACTTCCGGCGATTACTCTGGCCTGAAAAAATCAGGCTTACATCTTTTGATAATTTTTGCTTATTCTAGGTTACAAACCCTACAATTTAAAAATAAAGCAATGTTCTAGCATATTTCTAAGTGCTTATATTAGTTTTTGAAACTCGTTTTTCCATTTTTGTCCACTGTGCGCCATCGACGACTGTTATGTTTTGAATGTAAATATAACTTATAAATGTAAATCATTGACTTTAAGATTAATTTTATTGTTTTATCTTTTTTCGACAAATAAAAGGTAGAAAATGTTTTCCACTCCAATTTTGAATAACATTCGGAAGCCACGGAATTAAGCACGAATATGAAAGTAAATAGGTTAGTACGAATGTTTTGAAACTTGAAATTTTTACCGTGACATCACAGGCAATTTTCCTGTGTTCACCGTACAACGTTCCGGAATGTCTAGTATTCCTCAGTTACCATACACACCGGTAATTTTTCCCGTGAATTTCGCGGTAGTTTTTATGGACAAATTCTATCCATGTACAATGCAAGAAAAATTGCTATAAATTAATTGCAATTTTTTCCATTATTAATAGTGGCCCTTTTAAGGTATTTCGTGTCTGTTTCACAGTTACAATCAGACATGACAATTTTTACTACAACATTTTTCTTCGTATATATTTAACAACATTTCAGTATTATTATCCTCTATTTTTTAGTCTTGAATTTGAATTATTTTGCTCGTTCACCCTTTATTACAATTACACTTGGTATTCCTTTCGGTACTTAACAACAAAGATTTCTAGATTTAAACTACTAGTCGTGAGAAACCTTATTTAGATTAATATTTTGTTATCACTTGCACTAAAACACTTATACTATATTGACGAGGTTTTTCCTATAATGTATGCAACATGTGATTCTGGCACCATGACATTATATTACTCAAATGTCACCCATATATTATCCATAAAAGGTTCATGTTTCAACATTGGCTCATATACTGCTCATACCATATTAATACTTTGGACAATATATTACCTATACTAACTTTTTTACGCTGGTAAACACTATTATTGAATTGACTTAAAAGAAATTATATTTAACTAAATAACTTTTTATTATTGATAAAAATACAAAAGTACGCCTACAAGTGCAATAAAAATCTCGCACACCTATTTAACGCTCTCGCGCTTCTTGATTATTCTTTGTGCTTGCTTTTAACTACATAAATAATAATACAATGCTGAGCTAGGTATCGAAGTATTCTTTGAAGTGCAGAATGCTTCCAAAATTCATATGAAACCCGCGCGAATATGTGTCTCCTATGGATCGATTTCGAAAGAAACGTATTTCAGCCTATAATAACAGCAATTCAAAAGAGAAGCATAAAATAGTGTGAAGGGAATGAAAAGCAAAAAAATACGGGGTGAATCGGTCCACGGGGTCAGCTCGGCTGCAAGCGAGCGCACACACATGTGCTCGCAAGGGAATTTCTCTATGTCCCGGATATCCCCCTGAGAAACGAAGCAAGTGCTGATGAAAGGGTGTTGGGATGAAGAGAGAGAGAGAGAGAGAGAGAGAGAGAGAGAGAGAGAGAGAGAGAGAGAGAGAGAGAGAGAGAGGGAGGGGAAGGAGAACCCCGCAAGAGAATTATACCACAACCCCAAGTGTACGTATAGCACCCCCTAGTCATTTCGAGCGCGCTCGCGCGAAATCCTTCCCAGCTGTTGGCTTTTTTAAGCACCGCCCAGAAATGTAATCATTATTGTCTATGTGCGCAAACGATGTTCTTTTTCAAAATTCATATGGAATTGGACCTTACATGTTATTATGATGAAATGAAAAAGCCATTTATTCGTGTTGTATCAAATTTTTATCTTTTTTCTTGCAGTCATTTGAAAAGTTTTATAAATAAATAAGTTTCATGTTAATAGTATTCTCGCATATCTCATTAAGTTAGATTCGATTTTTCTAAGCCGTCACTTGGATAATGCTACTGAATATCACACCATATACTCATGACAGCGTAACGTCCGCACATTAAGTCTAATTATATAAATCTACTACATCAGTCGGTATTTGTTCCCTAAGGAGAACGAAAAATTCGGTTAATTGAAAAGAAAAAAAGAGAAGAAAAGAAAACAGCAGAAGGTCAGAAAGTAATGTTTGAAAAAGTACATAGACAGAGAATTCGCTTACCATGGGAGCTAGAACTAGAGTTAGCTGCACTCGCGAATCCTCCTGGTGAGCTCATTGTTGTTTCCGACGAGGTTGTCGAAGTTACCAATCCTTTAGAATGATGCGACGAATGAAGCATCAACATACTCCTACTCTTACCACCAATCGGGCCACCACGACGCGAACCCCGCGGTCGGCCGCGTTTGCTTACTCCGCGTATCGTCGTGCGCATCCTAATATCACCACTACCGCTACCGAAGTTTAGGTGCTGCCCGAACGTTCGCTGTTGCCGGATTCCCGAGAGATCAGCACGACTGTATTGGAGGCTCATGGACGCCGAGACCGAAGGATAGGGTCCGGTCACTGGACCGTCCACGTCTACTACTAGGCCCTCATTGCTCGTTTCATCCTACAAATGGATGAACAGGCTGGTAATTTCGCAATAAAAATACATCGAGTGAATGTATAATTAAGATTAATTGATATGGACCTCTGAGTTGGCGGGGCTATGGGCTACAAGCTCGTTGTCCGGTTGCTTCTGATGATTGCTACCACTAGCAGCGTGCTGCTGGAAGTTTGCAAGCTGGTTCTCGTGTGAATTAGCGGTCGCCTCGTCAGCGAGGAACCTCTTCGCCTCATTCTATAAGGAGCCCAATCATTATATAGAACACACACACACACACACACACACACACATGTGTGCACACATGCACAGTCCCCCTATATATATGACTATATGTACATGGATATATAAAATGTAAAAAATGCCATGAACGATGAGAGAGAAAGGGGGAGAGAGAAAGAAAAGGGTATGGAAATATATCGAGGGGGGCGCGCTAGCCTTACCTTGACCGGAAGCGCGGTTTGCTTCCTCTTCCGGTCCCTCTCCTTGTGGTGTGGGCTCGCCTCGGCGGCAGCGACAACGACGGAGGCGGCGGCCGCACTCGCCTTGGCCGCTCGGGCCTCCTCAGCGTGCTGCTTTCTCTCCTCGCTTCGTTGACTGTCTGTAAGCAAGCCACACCACGGTTACAGTACGCACACCACGAGTGAGCAACGGCGCTGTAAGTACTCGCGTCGTTAATGGGAGCCGACGATACATTTTGAGGATAAATGAGTTGAGTTCGATGCTCTCCGAACGTTCTTCTAAAAGTATTTTTATTTTTATTTCATCTAATCAATGCATAGACAGATGTAACAGGGGCAACAGGTTTTTACCATTTCATTCAATATATGCATTTTCAAAGTAATTAGTAGTCGCGTGTGCAGTAAGTACGCGAACCTTGGAAATTGTTGAAATAGAGGTAATGGTTTTTAATGTTTAAGATTTCAATTCAGTCTTTGCCTCCAATGTTTTCCTTACTCAGGTAGATGACCGATTGACTAATAAAAATATAAACGAAGACGAGCTTGGTTTCAATTCCCATTTCCGAGAAAAAAAGGAGTCCACTTAAAACGACATACGCATGCGCGCGCGCACAAAGTGACACGCGCTAACACGGGTGTCGAGTAGCCGACGATTCAGTGACACTGGCCCCAGATACTTTTCTTTCTATATAGTTGTTTTTTTCTTCAAATTACATTAACGAATCCACTTACATTTCGCCTCGATCTCCTCGTCGTCGAGCAGCAAAGAAACTACCTCTTTTGGTTTTAGCGTGTCGGGTTTGAAATTGCCTCCGCTGATCACCATGCGTTGTATCTGTGACCCAAGAATGAGTAAAAGATTAATATATTATCTTAAGAAGTAACTGTCCTGCTTCGCTTGAGGTTTAGAAAGAACTGATAAGGCTGTTTATACCTCGCTTTTTTCTCGAGCTCTCTGCAAGATTCTTTCCTCGATTGTGCCTTTGCAAATCAGACGATAAACCGTTACTTGCTTCGTTTGGCCCAATCGATGAGCACGGTCCATTGCTTGCTGATCAACAGTAGGGTTCCAATCGCTGTCGTAAAATATTACCTAACACAAAGAAATTGATATTTTAAACATTCAAGAAATTTGGCAAGTTTAAAAATTAGTAGTGGGACTACAGAAATAAGGGCCTGAGACCCAATTTTAAATTCGTGCTCTACAAGGTGCACATACCGTATCCGCAGCCGTGAGGTTGATTCCCAATCCTCCAGCTCTCGTACTCAGCAGAAAGACAAATATATCCGCCCTGAAACACAAAAGATCAAAATCTTTTTTCTACGTCCGGTAACACTGTGATTCCATTCATGAATAAATATATTTACTCGAGGTTTTGTGTTTAATTAATTCAATTCAATCAGTTTAGAAACATCAACTTTTTCTTCTAGTATTAAATTTCAATTAATGAAAAATAGACATCCACAGCTTAATTAATGTATTTTGAAATATTCTTACATTGCGGGCTAAAAATTTTCATATAACCGACAACTCAATACCAAATTATTTTGGAAACATATTTCCGAAAGTGCTCAAAATATTAGAAATGCCAAATTCTTGTTTAATACAAATGTTTTATCAACGTCGAAATAAAAAACCACCTTTTTGTAATACATATATATAAAACTAAAAATTCGTCTACGATAACATTTTTTAAACCAACAGTTTTAAAAAATTATAATAAGCGACCACATGTTCGTTTTCATCGTCTCTGATTATTAAGGATTTTTAATAAATATGGCACTGTCCATATGTTATATACTTAAGTGAATCATTATACTGTTTTTTCTTTTTTAGTTAGTAATTTTCATATTTTAAAGTGGGGTTCAAATAACAAGTTATTTTCGTTACTAATTTATAAAATGTAATTTAACAGATCGAGTAGTGATTGCAGCGCACCAAGTGTTGCGTGATCATACGAGGGCAGGAAATCTTACGGATATATATATAATACTTATCAACTAGTTTTGCCTTGAAAATTATGATATAATTAACTTGATATTAACTAAACATCGTTATTTTAAATTTTGTTTGTTCTAATCTAATCTAACCAGTCAAATATAATTTTAAATATAGCATTTATTAGTTACTAGCAGTTGCTGATAACAAGTGTAGTAAATAATACCTTTTCTGGAAATCAGCAACCATATCACGACGATCCGAAATTTTTGACGATCCATCTAATCTCATGAAAGTATGTTTGCGATGATACATATATTCCTAAGGATAACATTTATTTGTTTAAGATATATTTTTATAATCTTAAGAAATTATTTATATAACAATCAATTACTGACCTCTAACAAATCTATCATTTTCGTCATTTGCGAATAAATTAAAACCCGATGGCCTTGTTCCTTCAAACGTTTCAAAAGATTATCGAGTACAGTTAACTTTCCTGCATCTGTTACTAAGGTTTGTTTATCTATAAAAAACGAATAATAATTATTTTTATTTCAAAATTATTGAAAATAGTTACTAATTTATTTTGTAATCAAAATTAAATTTGAATTTTATTTTATATAAATGATTTTTATATAAATAATGAAATACCGGGTACTGTTATATTAGACCATCCATTTAATGGCCTACATGCTGCTAAACCTCCAACTTGCAGATGTGAAAATTGTGTTGGAAGTGTAGCACGTATGTGTACTTGATTAACCGGTAAACTCTGAGCTATATCACAGCCAAGCCATAAAATTCTTTTTCCAAATAAACCTCCACATTCATCATGTCTCTGCCATGCTCGAGCAGCTGCACAAAAGCTGATATAGACCTTCCTTGAACTAGTTATTACCTAAAAATTAATGTTACAAAATTTTCATGTTATGGATTCATAAAATACTCGAAATTGTAGAGTATTATAAATCAAAGTAAAAAATAATAAATAAAACTATTAAATGCATACCTTGGGAATCTTATCGCAAAGGAATGAAGGTATCATTGCCTGTTGGCAGTGCCTTAAAATTGGTGGTCTTGGTGTATGTGGATGTTCAGGTAATAATGGAACTTTCAGATCATCACCTTGTTCAATCTTAACAGAGCAACTTGGTCTTTGGAACTTAATGGGATGATTTGCTTTTTTACTACTACGAAGTATTCTATGAGCAACTGTTTCAGGCATTGAATGAATAAAATGTGTTGTATGAGTATATACAGCTTCCCCACAAAGAATTCTTTTTGTAAATAGTAAGTCACTGGCCATTTCAGAAGAAATATTTAATTTTTCATTTAAAAGCCACATAATATTTGGGGGTATAGATCCATGCTCTTGTACCCAGTTCTCCCAATGCTGTTTAATTTCCATGACTTTCGACAATTGCCATGCATGTGAAAGTCTTTAATAAAACAAATTTATTAATTTTTTATAGTCAAGATTTTATAATTATTATTATAATTATTATACCTGAATAAAATTCCAGTGATGAAAATATTATTTATTTCTGCTGGTGACAAATTACTAAACCGACTAAATGAAACAAAGCACTCACTCAATCTATCGTTCTCGTTATATAATGCTCTATGAATGTACTCGGTAGCAAATATAAAAAATTTATTATACAACAAGTGTTCTTTGGATGGATCAGTTGAACTCAAAATATCTTCTTTGTACAACAGAGATGGTAATTCTAAAAGCTCTGTGCGCATAAAATATGGCGACTTTGCATCTCGGCGTTCGAAAAGTTCTGGGTGATTGCAAACCTAAAATAATAGTTGATGCAATATTACATTAGGTCTTTTCGTAAAATTCAAATTGTAATCAAATAAAGTTATGTAATACCTTTCGAAACTGCATGACTAGATTCATCAAATTTGATGTAAAATTTTTATCATTAGCTGCACTATCTCCAACTGTGTAATGAAGTAAATCTTCAACTCTTATTTTCTTCTTTAAGGCTATGAAATAAAAATACAAAATTTTTTAATAAATTATATGTAACATTATGTTATTTATTTAAATAAATTTATACCTGTGTAGAGTAATTTTTGTCTTGTAGTAAGGGGGCAATATACCATAACTTCAATCTTGTCTGACAATTCATTTTCGACATCTTTTTTTATTCTTCTCAACATGAAAGGTTTTAAAATCATATGTAATCTTGACAGATGTTCTGAAAGTAATAAAAAAAGATAAAAGAATGCTTTCACATGAAAAATTTGCAAGAGTATTGTGAAAAACCTACTCTCATCAATTCCAGTTTTATTTTCTGCATGACTTTCAATGTCTTTAGAAAACCATTCATTAAATTCATCATGCGAATCAAATAATGTAGGCATAATGAAATGAAGAAGAGCCCACAATTCTGCCATACTATTTTGAATTGGTGTTCCACTGAGCAATAGGCGATTCCGACAACTAAATCCAAGTAAAAGTTTCCATCTCATGCTACAAAAAATATGAGTTAAAGAATATTTATATATATTAACTTTATTAAAGATTCGTTATTGAATTTTATACAAAATTCTTTTTTTTTTTTGTATATTTTAATAAACTTTCAAATATAAAAACTTGATTGATTGAAGACAATTACCTGCTGGTGCTTTTTATAGCTTGAGCCTCATCAAGAATCATATATTGCCATTTTATTCTGTTAAAATACTTATAATCTGTAATAACTAACTGATAACTTGTAATAACAACATGAAAAGATGCTTCTTTAGTATGTAAGTCTTTTGTATCCCAGAATTGTCTTAATATTTTACGCTCCTGAGGGTTACCCCAATAAGGAACAACTTTGAAAACGGGAACAAATCTTGCCATCTCTTGCTGCCAGTTATGCAATGTGGACGCAGGAGATATTATCAAAAACGGTCCCCAAACAGCTGTAAGATATTACAAAAATTTTTTTTATGGTATTATTTATTGCAATGTCTATAACAAATAATGAATAACTTACAATATCTTTCTGCGATATGACACAAAAAAGCTATTGATTGAACAGTTTTTCCTAAGCCCATTTCATCAGCTAATATTCCACTAATACCCTATATAATGAAATTGGAGATTACTCTAATTGTAGTATAATGAACAATAATAGTTACTAATTCTAAAATTATATTTAACCTGATCATAAAGATTAGCAAGCCAATTCATGCCTTTCAATTGGTATCCCTTTAAATTTCCTTTGAAGATAGAAGGTTGAGGATGTTCTAAATTCTCTGGAGTATCGCTTAATCTTAATTCCTGATTTGTTGATGGATCAAACTGTCGAGTCCTTGCCTTTTCGCTGTCAAATGCTTCAATGGCATTTTTTTTTGCTTTTTGTTTCATGACTTCACTGCAATATTATAAAAATAGATGTTCATAATAAAATATGAGAAATATATGTGCTTACGTAAGAGTCAAAATAAAAACCTGTCATAATCATCAATTCCAGCAAGTCTGGGATTTTTTTCTTCATCTAATTGATTTAATATTCGTAATTGTTCTTCAGGTGAAGCTTTTCCTAATTTGCGAGACATGAAATGAGCATACAACTCAGTTTGTGTAATTAAAAAATTTAACTTCCTTTGTTGCCGTTTTGCTTCAATTAATTCCACATCCAGTTTTCGCTGCTCTTCAGCTTCTTTTTCTAACCGTCTTCTTGTTTCTCTCTCGACGCGATCATATCGCTTCCAATAAGATTGCATTTCTCTTGTTAATCTTTTTGCTCTCCATATTGTTTCTTTCATATTTTTCTGTGACTAAAAAATATTTTACAATTAATTAATTGGTATGAATTTGATAAAAATGATATCTTAATTTATTGTACATATAGTTAAAACATACTTGCATAGCTTTCTGTCTCCAATACTTCATACAATGCTGAGCTACTTTTTTACAACTGATGAGCATCTCTTTATGATTATTTGTTTTTGCTCTCTGAACTTTGCCAAGTTCTTTCTTGGACATCATTACCCAAATCTTACGTCTTCGTATTGCCATTACCTCTGGACTTTTGTTATTATATTTTTTTCGACCTCGCCCACGTGGTTGATGTTTCAAAGCTAATTCTAATTCTGATTCATCTAATTGATCTTCTTGCGGCATGCTTTTATCCCAACTATCATCAGGGTACTTTTGTTCCTTCAAAATAATAAATAATTTTAATAACTTAATTTTATTTATTGCAATTTTGATATTAAATATAAATTACTTTGTTGTCATGAAGTGTTTTGTGGTGTGTGATCTTTTCCTTTTTTATTTTAACAACCTTTTTTTCTGGCTTTTTTTCTTTTTTCTTCTTGTTCCCAACAATTAGTTTTTGATGCTCAGGAAACCTATCATAATTGGATACTAAACCTGCCCCATAATACTGATACTGTATATTCTGTATGATAAAAATAACAATTAATGGTAAATGTATGTTGGCATAGAAAAAGATTAGCATAAAGCTTTCTAACCTCTGGTTTTTGGTAAAAACGAGCCTGATATTTTTTTTTCAACATGTGAAATTTTAACATATCTTGAAAATCTTCTTCTGTGATAGAACTATCTGAATCTGACTCTGAAGAACTCTCAGATTTGTCACTTAATAAAATATCCTGCAACCAACGTCTCTCTTCTCCAACGTTACTCATATTGTACAACCGAAGTTTATTATTTCTTTTTTCTAAAATAAGAAAAGAATTGTCAATTTTTATGGTATGTTACGGTATCAATTTTCTGATTGTAAATTGTAAGCAAACCTTCTTTCTGAGATATCAATTCATTGAGATCTGCTTCAGAATCAGCAGATTCATCTTCTGAAGATTCATCATCTTCGCTAAAAAAAAAGAAAAACAGATTAAATAGAAGAAAAAATAATTTTGCTTAGTGTTATAAGTTTTACAAAAAAAAAGAAATAGTACCTGATTTGATCTCGAAACATTTGATTGACTTGGCAGAGAAAAGGCTGCATATTCAAGCTACGCTCCAGTCGTTGCAGATGCAGTGGAGCAGCCATCTCAGCTTCCAGTCCCATCGTTCGAGTGTGGTCAGTCATAACAAAAGAAATCTTGAAACCAAGAAATTTCTTAAAATTAATTGTTGCATTGCGAGAGTAGTATAACGTAGCAGTAATGAACTCTTAGGTGAAGTAAATAATAAAATCTTTAGCACTACAGAGAAGATAGGAGGCTAAAGAAAGTTAGCTAAGCAAAGTTGAGGCATAAGAAAGACAGAATAGACATGTAGTGGAGTTTGGAGAGCATGCACGTGATAAGTTTCTGTGTCGAGCATCGACTACGTGCCGCACCGCCTTACCGCGGGGGCAAAGATGAGTTACAGGTAATAATGCCGAGGGCCATACATAACAAATGCTGCCTTTAGCTTTTCCATTATGTAAGGTGAAAGTCGCACGAAATATCACGACTGGCACGAGCCGCCCGATTAATTTTATCGAGTGGTTCTCTTGTTTCTGCTAGAGAAAGAAATTCACCTTTAGCTTGGTTATCACAACCGAGCCACCGCGTCGATCAGTCGTTGAGCAAGCAAGCAATTGTCCCAGGGCGCGGTCACAACAAATCGCGCTGGCTTACAAGTCACATTGAAATGGGATATTCCATCGGATGGGAAATACATAATGCGAGCAGTCGCCTCGCAGGCCCGAGCATTTGCCGTACCGTAAAAGCAGAGCAGGGATAGGGCATATTGCTGGCCACCATATTTGTTTTCAGTAGATGGCACCACTCTCCAAGTATGATAATGCCAGACTGTCAGCGTCAGCTCGGCGCTCTTTCGCGAGTCCCAAACTTCCAAGTCCCGACTCGCGGACTCGAGTTGCCTAAAAGCGCAAAGACGTAGCCCGCGGTCTGTTTCAATGTTTCGCTGCTCGGTGGATCGTTCCGGTTCCGGAGTTCCTAATTGGATCTTCGCTTCATTAATCAAAATCAAACTATTATATACGACTATGTGTGTTGGAAAATCTGTCGTTTATAAGTATAACGCTTTTAATGGTTCTTTACACTCAATGCTTCCCCGCGACTTTGTTTAGTTTCTTTTTTTTTATAAATTTTTAGTTTTTTTTTCATTTTGCATTATTTTTGGTAACGTTATATTCAAAATAAGATAAGTAACAGTGGCTCAAGAAAACTTTGTGTGTGTGTGTATATATATCTGAAACGAAGAAAAAAATGTCAAAAATCGATATGCACGATTGGTTCTCCAAAAATGTTGATCATAATTTATGAGAATTAGTTGTATTTTAAAGTTTCCAATATACTTCATTAAGAGCATTCGTTACTATATTTAAGATATTTAATCTTAAGTATTTATTTAAAAATTGACGAGCATACTGTTCTTATACAACATATTATATAGACAATGTTGAAGCCTTAACAAAAGAAACGTTTGTATTACAAAAAAATTATCATATAAAAAATATAAACATATGATGTGTGAGAAAATAAGTTTGACAGTAACTTAATAATAAATAAAAATAAACAATTAAAAAACATTGTAAGAGTGAATATGAGCAAGTACAATTGTTTAACGTTTTATATATCAGGCATTAAATGATGTGTACTTACGGAAGTTTTCGTGTGCTGTCTTTTCGTAGACAAATTCCAGAATAGAATTAAATAATTAAGATTATTTAATTATTTGAAAATCCAAACTATATACTTGATCGAAATCCGCCCCAAAAAGAGCAAATAAAAATAATCCGAACATATATAATTAACTATATGAATAAAAATATATTTTATTTTAAAAATCGTACATCGGAAGGAATGCAGTTCGCTGTTTTTTACAGAATCCTTTTCACTCGTAATCGCCTTTCATATACATAGCTCTTAAAAGTGAGAGAAAAGACATTGAGGTCTTCAAGATCTGAATAAAAAGTGATAAAATCAATAACTTTTCAAAGAAAAATGATAAAGTCAAGTAATTAAAATATATAGGCATATCTTAACCATTGTAAAGTTTGGCATGGATAATATGTACATTTTTCCCGCCGTCACTCGTAATGGTCTTTGAGCTCTCATGATTATCATCGATAGTTTACGAATGGAATCGATGTTCAGAGAAGTCCAAGAAGACTGATACAGCGCGTAGCCAACTCCCGTGCTCTATATATATATATATATGCCAGTTTAAGCAAATAAGAATATATCTGCTAATTATAAAGAAAAATAGCAAAGCAAGGGTACTCATTACCTGGACAATCAATTCATCGCCTGGTCGGCAGTAAAGGAAAATCTGCAGAAGTGCGACAAACATGAAAGCAACATAGACCAAAAACTCGAAACCGCCGTCGTTCAATGCCTACCAACGAAAAGCGCAATAAAAATATTAGAAGTGTAGAAAAGAACTATATAGATGATTAATATAGAGGGAAGATATAGCTCACGATTATCAACTTGAATCCGATGACGCAGATAATCACACAACTGACCAGCAATTGCTGCATGCTCGAACCGCTGAAGATGGTCTCGAGCTTTTGCGAGTTCCTTGAATTATAATACACAGACACATGTCATCAATTGCCTCCTTCTTATACATAATACACGTCCGATTAAGTATACGTGCACCCTTCTGAAATACCGAATCTCCTGCTGGTGTTTGCGGATCAGCTGGGTCATTTCATCCGGAGAGCAACTGTTCGCCTCCCCGAGCCGGCCCAGGTCGTACTGGAGCATGCGTAGTTGGGCGCATGAATGGTATATCGCTACCAGAAATATACTGTCCATGGCATAGTTACCCGTACCGACGACTATACCGATTATCACCTGAGCGCAAACAAAAGTTTTATTATAAATGAATTACATAAACCCACATCCTCTCGCACACCTTACAAATAGCTTGAAACTTTCGAATAAGGCCGCGAATTATAATATTGGGAAGCTAAGTTGAATAGAACGAAATTGATATATATAGAGCTCCAATACTTTATTTAAGATAGTCCTTAAGATATATAACCATAATAACTTCAACCTTAGTAATTCTTTATAATGAAATTTAATTTCTTCAGTATTATTATCAATTATACATGTATATTAATTATTATTCCTTCTATATTTATGCATTTAAGATTTCAAATAATCATAAAATAATGAATATTTGTGTATTTATTATTAAAGTTGATATTTTGACTAATTTGTCTCGCGATTTTTACCATCAGACTACCTTAATTTTTCCAACGTATGTTATCGAAATAAAATTTTGAACCTTTGCTAGTGAAATTCTGAGTTTATTTATTACATTTTGTTTAGGATTAAGTTGTTCATTACATGTTAATATAAAATAGCGTTTGATATAAAATACTAACTATATAATTTTTAGTGAATGGTACGGTAAGAGCTTAGGAAATCTGCAATAAATCATATACGCAGGGGGATAATTACACTATTCGAAATATTAAAAATTCTTTTCGAAGGTGTGAGACATAAATTTTTAAACCACCCGCGTAAAAAAATTAGGACTCAGTACAGTTTATTACGCATCGGGGGAGGAAAAAACTTGGGCAGTCTATATCTCGTGTAAATTGTCACCCAAGCCGAAGGCGAGGAAAAAATAGTATATATATTATTTTTCCTCCCGCCGGGCCGAAAATGCAATTAAGTAACTATAAGGTTTAATGACAATTTTACAGTGTCTACCGGGGGCGTAAAAAATTTTTTTATAATACATACCTTTTAAGCTCCGTCTTAAAAAATAAACGAATTACTATAAAATTTGTTTCTGTGATAATAAACCTTGTCCAATGATCAAGTGTATAACTAAGCCCGCCATTCTCCTCAAATACTTTTCATTATATACTATTTTTCTATGTATATCGCATTAATTTAAATAGAGTATTAAAATAATGTGTAAATTTAATTTTTATTGTCATTAAAAGTATGGTGAGCCATATTGTGAGCCTTCCTTCTATTTCTTTCTTTTTCTGTTATTTTTTTTTCTACTTTGACAGACAATAATATACCTGAGATGCATAGCACAGACCGTAGTAAAAATTCGAAAATCGATCAAAGTAGTACCAGCCAAAGAACGGATATTTTCTTAGCCGTACAGAATCCTGCTGCATGCCAACGAACGGTGACACGAAGTACATAGTGGCGGTCGAATACATCAGTAGTCCGTATCGCCTCGTGTAGTCACGTGCCTTGCGCGCCATGTCCAAAAGTATCTCTTTGTGTTTCTCTTGTTCCGGTGCCGAACTGCTCATCGTTCTCTTCCAGTTATTCCGCATCGTTTGCAACACCTCCTTTTATCAACGATATTTCAATTATAAAAGCTAATCCGCGATTTATGATAGGCTACGTACATCATAAACAAAATAAGACTTGAATGTTTTAATACCCTAATATGAGATATGGGGAAATGACAAACATACAATATTATATACGGATAATAATAATAATATGAGGATCTCGGAAATCGTGTACTATTTCAAAAAATCATTAATCAATTAAGTAAAGATTATTTCTTAATCCTTGAAAGGTAATAATAATCTTGCTCATGTGTACAGGCAGACGAAAATCTTTATATTAAAAGAACGTTAGCTATTAACTATTAACGAATCGATGTGGCCAAAGAAATATTTCTTAATATAGTTAAATAAATTCATTAACAGTTTAGAAACCACTCGTTTAAGATGTTTTCTTATATTAAAGTCATGGTTCTTCAACTACACTAAGTCCCATTATTTGACCTGCGAAATGAAAGGGCAAAATCATATTCCTTAACTATATTTTCCATAACTATTAAGACATATATAAGTTTGACATGAAAAATGGATTATATTTCTATTAATAGCACGAAATTTAAATACTGTAAATTATATTTTCTTAATAATAAACGTATATCGTATTGAAAAACATCATTCGTTAATTGTATTATTTTTTTCTCTGTGCATTCTTCGAAATCGACTTAGTTTTTATTATCATCCCAATATATAGTGTAAAAATAACATGACGCATATAAGGCTTAAGGAGTTTCAAGGATTGTCCAAGTAACGTGTTCGCACCTGAAAAATGTCTGCCGTAGCAAGGAAGCACCAGAGCTTTAAAAGCGCAGTGATGGTGAAGACGTTGAGGACGAAAGTCTCGGCGTTAGCATCGATGTTGCCCCACAGAACATACATGTCCAGCCATTGCGGCACCAGCAGCATCATCAGCAGCGTAAAGAGTAACGCAACGTGCAGGCGGTGCAGCAGCTTGGGCAGCCATCCGCGGGCCGGCGTCTCGCTCCTCCAGATCCCTAGGAAGACGAGACCCCAGCGGTTGAGAAAAGTGTAATCGTCGAAAGTATCGGCCTCCGGCTGCCTATTCATCTTCGGGCCGCGCGACAATTGCCAACTTGGCCAGTAATCTCGTCCAGCTTACGGATTCCCTTTGCCGCGGCCGCCGGCTCATGAAAAAGTCAGCTACCGCCTCCAGCATAATGCCAGGGCAGGCGACATCGGCAGTAATTGCCGCTGTAGAGCAGAGCGGCGCAATTAATAATTGCAGCCGATACATCGCTAATTCGGATCGATCTCGGGCTCTCCGCTCGCAGCTCCGCTTCGCAGCTCCGCTCCGCAGCTCCGCTCCGCTCTCGGCGGCGCGCGCGAATTCAAAGAGTGTTGGCCGGGCCGCCGCCAGGGCGCGGACACCTCCGTCGCGCGATCGCGGCGGCGGCCAACAGTCACACGCAGCGCTGCTGGCGCCGGGAGACTGCGAGGGGGAGCCGCCATTTTGCCTCGTCGGCTGCGCGCGAGAGTGCACGAGACCCGCCTGTAGCCGCAGCAGCAGTAGCAGCAGCACACTTTGCGTGAAGCAAGCGCGCGTGAACCGTGCGACTCGTGCTCCGGTCCAGGAAAGTGACTCCGTCGTCGTCCGGGACGTCGGCTCTCCGAGTAGTCGCGGCAGGGAGGGAGAGGGAGCTGGCAGGAGCAGCAGCGGCGCGGCAGCCCAGGCCCCAGAGCTAGACGTCGGAGGCAGGCAGGGGCCCTTCGGCCTCTCTCTCCCTGCGCTCGTGCCCCGCTCGAGGCTCGCGAGTGCGGCGGGCATGAACCTCGGCTGACACGAGCGCGCCCCGACCAGAGCGAAGAGGCGGCCGTGCGCGCTCGCGCAGCCGCTTGCACTGCTGCCACAGGGACAAGTGCGACGCCCCCGCCGAAGGAAGAAACGGACGGTGACCCAGTGGACTTCCCGCCCAAAAGGTCAGTCCCTGCGCCGCACTCGGCATTCTTTGTCTCCTCGCCGGCGCCGGAGGCTCGCGCGCCCGCCGCGATTTTTCGCCGCGCCGGTACTGGCCGCTGGCGTAGGAGTAGCGCGAGCGCTCGGGGAGGGGGAGGGGAGTGATGCGTTTCACGATGCGTGCGTGCCGCAGCAGATATGGCGGGAGCTCGAGACGCCGCGCGGCTCCTCTCTTTCTCTCTCCCCGGCCGACAGACACACACAGACACAACCTGTTCGAAACCCGATCCGCGCGATGCTCATTGTTTTCACGCGCCCCGGTGTCTCGGTCTCGCTTACGGCCGCGTATATTTGTATATGAGAGAAAAGTGCAGTGAACTCGCCTCTACCGCCCGTCCCCCCTGCCCCGGCCCAGAGCCATCTTTTCCAAAGCCAAGTTCATGGCTGACCTTCGTGGTATATACGAGGGACTCTGATGCGCAGAGGCTCTCTTCCCTGTCTTTCGCTATTTCTCTACCGCTTGCTTCTTCGTGCTTTCTAGAATACCGGCTTCTCTCTGCTAACTTGCACGCGCACCCTTCGCTCGGGGGGAAATCTACACCAGCCGCGGTCACCGGCACGCACATTCCCCACGAATCGTGTATAGTAAATGCTCGCGATTGATCGACGAGGCCTCCGAGTATTTATAGGTCCCCACTTAATTTTGCCGATGTGCGTATTCACATTTTCTTTCGATTTTCCGCTTGTTTTCTTTCCCTATTCATTGCTACAATAAGCAGCAAGTCTTCGACAACTGTCAATTACTGTGGTCGCATTTTTTTCCACTTGCCCAATGCTACTACAATGTAAATAAACATCGGAAAGTCGAGGTGCTTATTTTCTCTATCATGTGTATATACATTACCTTTCGTTAATCTATATGTACACGTGCGCTCTGCGCACTCTCCTAACTTTTCGTTTAGCTTACCGCCAAATCTTGCATCAAGCACCTGGACGTTATTGTTTTTCTTTCTTTCTCCACAACCGCAATTGGACGCACGCGACTCTTATCCTAGGCACAATTTACACGCATGCAACACATGTGCCAATCGTGCATGCAAAGCATGTAGGCGAGCGTCTCCCCTTAGTTTGAAACAGTTGTTTTCAACATAGTATGCGTATGCGCGCGCCTGCGTAGACGACTCACGCGGTGCACGGAAAAAGATGAATTCGAGCCGGAGGAGTGTGGCGGGGGAGGTAGGGGGGGGGGATTCAACGAAGAGAAAGCAACGGCGATTATCGCGCTCGCGCAAGGATTTCGCAACGACGTGTAGACTGGTGGCGTGTACAGTAGAAAACGCACTCGGTAAAATCGGAGTAGTGCGTGCGCTGCCGTCGCCGATAAGTGAAAGGGTCGCGGTTAAGGCGTACCAACGCCAGAATCTCTTTCTGTCCCTCCCACTCTTTCTCTCTCTCTCTCTCTCTCTCTCTCTCTCTCTCTGTCTCTATCGCTCATGAGAAGCAGCGTGGAAGGAAGCGAGAAAGATGATGCGAGTCAAGGCGAAGGTGGGGCTGATAAATGAATGGTATTCCAGAAGCGTCCCTCCGCCAAATGCTCTTCGTCCGCCGCACTGTATCTGTGTGTGTGTTTGTGTGCGTGTACCCGCGCGCTCGGCTTGTACGTGTGCACGCGTTCGATCGAGTGATTTACGAGCGCGTGCTCTACAAGCGAGTCGAGAAGTTGATTCTTTCTCAACTTTTTAAAATGATCCAATCGCATTGAAACTTTTTTTCTTTCTCCTTTTTGACCTATTCCAATATAGTTTGTCATTCTTTCAAAGAAAAAATTATTTTTCATAGTTGACCATGAACTAGGAATACGTTTTTTATTAATAAATTTCTACCGAAAAATTAACGGTATAAAGCATTTTGTCTATTCGTATAAATAGTTTAAACTTTAGCGCAAAGATAGCGATATAAATGAGAGTCTAAGAAATTTCTGGGTATTGTTTGCAAGGCATTTTTCTAGTACACACTTGCAGCAGATTGACAATCAACAATGCGAACAATACCAAATTTCGCTTCAATTTGCCTAAAAAGAAAATTTAATAGCAAACATGTGCGTATGATTGATAATTTTCATTGTCTAACAATACTGAATACACTTGACCTTTCCTATTTTTAAGTTTCATGAAGATGATTTAACCGTAGCAGTTCAAGTCTTTTTTCATTATCAGTTGTGACTAATTTATTACGAGTACCTAACGGCTGCGCTTTATCCTGTAATGTAAAATTTAAAATTCACACTCAATGAATCATAAGCAAGTATCTTTTAACATTTAATTATCGGATAATATTTCATCGACAACTAGATTGTATTTTTTAAATTCAGCTTATACGATGTTTCTAATTTTAATTTGTAATAAATAGGACTTTGTTACCTTCAACGTTTTAACAAGTTTTTAATTAAATGTTTACTTTCTTTTATATTCTTCTCAAAACATTCTCAACGGCGTACAGTTACCGAGTTATTAAACTTTACATCAAAGTCAGTTTTCGTTAGATATATTTTGAAATTCACTAAAACAGTTTCTACTTCTATAACTGGAACCTATGGGAATAAACTGCGGGTAGCTAGTTTCATCAATTGGTGTCCGAAAACAATTTTCAAACTTTAACCAAAATTTCTGCTTCCCGGGTGTAACATTTTCCTATCGAATTAAACCATAATATAAATGCAAATCTCTGTTTAAATCAATTTATCTTATTAGGTTATTAATTAAGTTAGAATAGTCTTTGTTTTAGACGCAAGTAAAACTTTTTTCAAAAACTTTCCCGAGAATAGTAAAAGAATCTTGAAAAGGTAGTTAAAAGATCGATTAAACACCGATGAAACATAAATAGATTTCTAAATACCGCTTGGTTTGCATATATGAAATGTCTAAGAAACTTGGAAATTAATGCATTATCCAGCCAAATTTATGAGATAATAGACTAACAAAAATTTCATTTTTTTATTTTGAGCAGTGTTTTAATAGAATAAAAATATCCTACACGTGCACAGATAGTAGTAATACTACGAGTACGTATCACTGGCAATCTTTACCTAAGGTTTCATTAATAAAAATTAAGCCACATGTGCAGACATCTCACGATTCTAAAGGAACTTTGTAGCCATTTTCTGTCTCGTAAGTTTTTATTTTATTTTTTTCTTCTTTTTTTTCAAAATTATTCGCGCTACTCGGACTTGCATTCACGTGAGTAAAAAAAATATTTCCTGGAAAAATGTGGCTCTCGTGACGCGACTGCTCTCTGCTGCGACAAGAGCTTTTCCCGGGACCAGTTTTATCCCGCGTCGTTGTTTCATCGACGTTTCCATAGTACGAGAGAGCGAGAGAGAGAGAGAGAGACGCTCGTGGGAAAACAATTTGTCGAAACGCGAAAAAAACCTCGTAAAAATACGCGGTGCGGGAGACGGGAGAACGAGATGGAAGGGGGAGGCTTGGGTGAGAGAGAAAAAGGGGAAGGAAAAAGCGCAAAATTGTTTCGTTAAAATGCACTCTCTGCTCTCGTGGGTAGACGCGTCGGAAGCAGCAGCAGCAGCGCACTTGGCGCGGCGGGAGTGATCGTGGTTTTGGCTTCTCCCGCGCCTCATTGTGGAGAGCGGAGAACGTCGACTTAATGAAGCCGAGCTCTACACGTGTCGGGGCCAGGTTTATTCAGGCGCGTGCGCACGTGCGTGCCTACAAGAGCTGGCTCATGATCTCTCGCTCGGAAAACGCCGGCCACGAGTTCAGCGGCTACAGTCTAGAGAGCGTTTTAATCTCGATTATTTTTCCAGTTTAAGTAAGGCTCCGTCGCTGCTCTTTTACGAAATGTGCACGCTCGAAACTGCATGCACATGTGTTCGCCGGTATTTAAACCAGCTCTCGTTCATTTCTCATCGTCGGCCGCTCGCCGTCGCGCAGCGCGAAGCAGGGAGGGGGGGGGGGAGGGACTTACGTAATTCAAGCACACGCGAAAAGCCGAGGAGAGAATCGCGCTTACTCAGCGCCGCACGGTTGACCCGTATTCGCAGCGCGACGAGTGCATTATGTATATATAATACGCTTGCACGCGCGAGCGCAACACTTGCTCGAATGCGCGTATATGTACGTTTACCTTTTAGTCGCTGCTAGTATACGCGCTCGTGAAAGTTTCGCTCCTCGTGCGGAAGGGCTTTGGAGCGGAGCCAGTCGACACTGCACGCCGTTCGCTCGTCCCTACGCAACGCGCGAGAACAAAGTCGAATCTTTCGATTAAAACGCGCCTCGCTGAAGGCTGTAGCCACGCGCTCCCGTCCCTATACCCATCATTCAAAAGGGCTTGGATTAAAACCATCGATTTTCGCTATATATCTACTGCCGGATTTTATTTTCGGATACGCGGCTATCTGCACGCCAGTCGTTGCACAATCCGCCGCTCTCTTGTCTACACGGCTCGGCTACGTATATCTACGCGTAGTCGTCGGCGCAAGCAGCAGTTGCGAATCTTTGTACGTTATCAGTACGTTTTACTCTCTGCTGTGTTTGTATACTGCGGCTCGCCAAGTTGAACAGGTGCAGTTGCGGAAAGCGAAAAAGCCGGGCGAGCCCTGCTGATGAGGCAAGCACCTTTCCTCCTCCCCCTCTAAAAGTCGAGCTGCCGCGCGCTGGTGACGCGCACGCGGGCCGATTGTTATCATGATTATTTCGCACGGTCGACAAGGCGAGGGAGGGTAAGCCGGCTACGCGATTGAGATGCTATGCAGCTCGGGATGCTGCCGCTACCACTGCTGCTCTCCCCCTCCGTCGTCCGCGCGACTCTGCACGGCCGGCGAACTTGATTGGAGAATTTCATGTGTCCCTTGGCAAAGAGTTGGCGGCGTGCAGAGGGCGGCGCGCATAGGTATCCGCCGCGGCGCGCCGTTCGCTCGATTCAGCTGATACGGAAGCATCGATCCACCGCCGTCGTCGTAGTCGTGTCCTCTTCCTCCTCCTCTACCGGGGCGTCGTGCTGTGCCCTCTCCCTTTCTCTCTCTCTCTCTCTCTCTCTCTCTACCCATCTATCTTTCTCTTTCTCGTTCTGTCTCGCTCGCACTTGGTTGTGCGCTGCGCGTGTAAAGCGCGCGGCAGGGCTCGTCGCCAGCGGAAGCGCGCTCCCTCCCTTCCCCTATATGTGGCTATCACACCATTGCCCCCCCCCGCCCCCTCCCCCTGCGTGCAAAAGTAAATCTACCACACAGACGTTGAGTGGTCCAGAATAAAATTTTCAGTGTTCCATAACGTATAGTAATCATTTGCTCTTGTACATCTGATCGGAGCACAAGACTAATGCTGATGAGACTATTATCTTCCCGCCTGAACAATGCAAACGGTAAACTAAAAACAAAGTTCGACTCAGAGACTGCACTGCGTGTGGGAAAAGCAAAGCAGACCCGCGTCGCGATGACCTTGGAGGGGGAGGGGGGTGGCATAGAGAAGAGGCATCTTTGGGGGGCAATAAGCAGCTAGCTGATTTAGTTGGTCAGGAGTGAGGGCGACTGCTTAGAGGTAGGGGGCAAAAGTAGCAGCTCAGCAGCGAAAGACGAGAGAGAGATGTGTGTACGCGCGAACGAACGCTGGCGTGAAGGGGTGGGGGCAAAGCGGTGAGCAGCGCTCGCAAGGGTGGGAAGTTGCCGAGCGAGACATCGATCGGGCCGGCCATTGCTTGCGCATGCCGCTAGGAGTCAAGATGCCATCCCCCGCTGCGCACGCGAGACTTGCTTGCACTCTCTCCTGCTCTCTCTTTCTGTCTCTCTCTCTCTCTCTCGGCCATCTTATGCGATTCACCTGTGCGAATGTTCGGCTGGCGGCTCGTTACTCTCATCCTTATTTTCCCTCTCCACGCGCATAGCAGCTTCAGCGACGCACGCGCAAGTGTAGGCAAGAGGAGCCGTTTTTTATAAATTTCTCCACGACCGCACGCGTCCCCTGGTGCAATTACTGCAGCCGACCGGTTTCTCGTCTATTGCCTCCTCTCCACCTCTTTACCTCGCGATTCTCTCTCCCTTATAATGCAACTATGTGATTTGCTGCTTTCTCGAGCATCGGCAAGAGAAGAAAAAGAAACCTAGGTGAAGGACAAATTTTTCAACTTCCAAGCCCTCCCATTATCTCACGTAGTTCCCCTCTCTTTCTCTCTCTCTCTCTCTCTCTCTCTCTTTCGCATCACTATGTGCACATGACGTGTTCTCGCGTCTCCGCTTACTCCCGCGTTGCCACTAACTTCCGAACAGATCGTATGCTTGTACTTTGCTAAGGTAGCAAAATCTTTGCACTTCTCCAACTCAAGCCTGGTTCAAGTTGCAACGCATAATTCAATGACTTTCAGTATTTACATATTTTCGTAATCTTGATAGCAAAGTTTCGTTGACGTAAGAAATGTGTATTTTTCGCTCACTCGGCATTATTTATTTTGTAACGTTCTCTCCGTGTGATGTTTGTATGGCTGTGCAAGCAACTGCAATAACGTGAAATTCGTACTTTGACGAACCAATTATAATTATTTTAATTATTAATTAAAATAATAATTATAATAATAATATTATTTAAATTATATTGTTGTTATTGTTATTGCTATTATTATTCTCTTTTCTATCTTTCCTTCTCAAATTTATCCATTATAAAGAGATTGAATTCATTTGGTTTCTCAAATATACATTTGCATACACACACACATAAAAGGGGTAAGTGTATATTAGAGGCCACGAGTTTCCGTTTAACGGTTCATATCATAAAAACCCCTTTGTAGAATAGAATCATGCTATAAAAGAACATAGGCACACAACATAAAAAAATAAGTTTGCACTGTGGTCTAAACAATATTCTAGTGTATAAATACAGTATTGCTGCTTCGAGAAACAATCAATCTAAAACTAGAATCATCTGAATCAAATCTTTCCTTCTTTAAGATTTAATAACTAAACATTTTCTTTACGGTTTTTCGAAGAAGAAAAATTATACTTGATTGATTCAAAGTAAATATTGCAACATAATATCACCAACCAAATGATTAAAATAATTTGACTTTATATTATGAACTTATCTATGAATATTTAGGCTAAACAATATCTTAAAATCCTTATAAGTAAGTAGTGATAAAACTGAAGTCATAGCCGTCTTCAATGATCCGGAATACGTCAAAATATCATTGCTAGATCATCGCGCAAACTACTTATTTTATGTTCTGTGCCTGTGTTATTATACTTTAAAGCGGTAGTATTTATTAATATTGAAGCCATTAACATAACTATAATTCAGGGAAAGATTTGGATTTAAAAAAAATATTGCTTTATAACATACTGCATATAAGTAACAGAAACCTCGAAAGTTGATTCAACTAAATTTATCACGGAGAGAAATTTATTTGTAAACTTTATTTTTTTATTTTTTTGTGACAGCTGCAAAGATAATAAAAAGTATACAGAGAAAAAATCATTATAATTAACAAATTATGCTTTTAAATACTACACGCGAGTAGTATTTGTGACGAACACAAATTCAATTATTATTAACAAGTAATTTACAGTATTTTCTATTCTTGAACTATTAATAAAAAATAACCCGTTTTCCTATATCAAATTCATATGTCTAAATTGTTATGGAATACGTTCAGTAGTTAAGGAATATGATTTTGTCGTAGGTCAAAGAATGTCTCTTAATAGTTAAGGAACCATGACTTAATATAAGAAACAATTTTAAACGAGTGATTTCTTAACTGTTAATGAATTTATTTAACTATTAAGAAATATTCGTTTATCCACATTCTTGTGTGGTACTTGTACACGGAAAGAAATTTTTGTGTAAATTTTACCAGTTGTTTTTGTAGCCGAGGAACAGACTGTCAAAACCCCAAAAATTACTAGTTTTTCTAGTAAAATTTATTAGAATAATAGTAATTTATCCTATAGATCTAATAAATTTTACTGGTAATTTTTGGGGTTTTGGCAGTCTGATCGTCGACTACCAAGCCAACTGGTAAAATTTACTCGAGAATTTCTCTTTGTGTATAATAAAATAATAATGGCTTAATTCTCATTTTAAATTCAAATTTGGATGTAAGAAACCTTCATCAGGAATCATGTCTACTAAGTTGAATTATTATCTTAAAACAATGATTTCAGTTAATAAATTAGTACTTGAAATTACGGCAATTATAATCGTTTAAATCTTTTCTCTTGTATATATATACTCGATCTCCAATTTAAAAAAACGGATAAGAATATCTCAAATAGTATGGGAGAAAAGTTTTAGTGTTGAGAGGGGGCCAACTGATGCTGACATTGACCTTGAGGTCAAGAGTCAAGTTTGTTTTTTTTCTCTTCCATAGTTGTTAAGATATTCTTATCCGTTGTTTAAAATGGGACACTGTGTATATGCAACCGTTTAAGATTCGAGTCGCTTTTTGACATTTATTTGAGCATTCCACCAAAGAATTCAAAACTTATTATTTTAAATTATTTATAATTATTCTATTGAAATGTCGATCTAACAAGTTGTAAATTGAATTCGGATCTTATTAGAAGAGAGTACATTTTAAAATATTATAACTATATCAATAAATATAAAATTTTTGTAATCACGATAAATTGTTGAGGTACTTGGCAACAGATATTAAAATTAATTTACTAGCGAAAAAGTTTGTTGAAAGTACGTAATCAATCAATAAATACTAAGGATGTATAGCTATTAAATTATCTTAAACTCAATGCCTTATAAGTATAATGTGAAATAGAAATAATTTCGTATATTTGATCTGGATTGATCAGGGCTACTGGACACGCGTACAGGAAGAATCGGAAAAATATATCTGTACCATTGAGTAGAGCAGTGTGCGATTACGTAACACGAATATAAAAGAAAGAAATAGGAGAAATACGAAAGAGGAAAATTTTGTCGAAGCGCGTCTTTAGGCGACTAGGGTGAGGAAGGAAAAGTTGCGAGTTGGTGAGAAGCAGAGGGAGGGGGCGTAGGAACAAATGATAAGCGGACATGCTTGTGTATATGCATGCGAAGCGTTCTGCTACGAGTTTGCTTGTTCACTTGACTTGGAAAGAGTCGGCAAGCAGGAGGAGGGAGATGAGTGGGCCGAGTAAAAAGTAGATAAAATAGACGGATAGTATGAGAGGAAAGTATACGCGCGGCCGCGAAGGCGTCGAGGGGAAGGGAGAATGAGGAAAGGAGAAAATAAAAGGAGTGAGAGAGAAAAGAAATGAAAGTATATGGAAGGAAGGGCAGATACGGAGGGAGAGAGGGAGAGTGAAAGAAAGGGACGACGAACGAGAACGAGATGAAAGGAGAGGATTCGCGGTCGGGAGAGGCGAGAGGGAGAGAGAGAGAGAGAGCCGAAGCGAACTAGGAGAGTGAGATGGAGGCGACTACTTAAAGTTGGCGGAAAGTTTGCTTCGGCAGCAAAGTTAACTCAGTTAAGTTCTCTCCCTCTCTCTCACTCGGCTCCCAAAGCGAAACTTTGGTTCTCCAGACTCGAAGCGCGCGCGTTCGTCGACTCCCCCCAACCGAGCAGTCGCCGCCGCCGCCGCCACCACCTCATCCCTTCCCTCTTCCTACAGCTCTTTCGGCCCTGCAAACCATTTACATTAACATGTGCATTTGCATTTGCAGAGGAGCCTGTCTATTCTATATCCGATTTGATTTTTCCTCCACTTTTCACATGACACGCTACCCTTTATCGATGTGATTAGTTGGCCCCGCTCTGCTGCCGTGTAGCAGGCGCGCGCGCTGCATTGTGTCGTCGCGTAATAACTTTGAAACTTTTTGGCCCGAAACTTTTTACAGTTGACTTCCGATCCACTTTCTCATTGCAAACTTATTTTACTAGCTTAATTAAAGCCCGCGGAGAATTAGCATGAAGAAACTTTATTCCGAAGCTCGTTTTCTATGTATATCATGTAATAATTTTAAATGAAATTTTTGTCCCTTCTACATGCCGTGCTACGCACATAATAGCGAGCGCTTGGCAAGTCAATCAGTATGGCGTGTTATGACTTATGGCCGGGAGTCAAGAAGAGTTGGAGAGATTGAATGAGAGAGGATCGACTATTGTGGAAAAGTCGGTTGACGAGAAAAAGTGGCAAGTTTCCAGAGCAAGTAAATGTTGAGAGTGCGCAGGTAGAAAAAGTATGCGCAGCGATTAATTGTTGACAGTGAGGGACCCGCCGCATGGTCAGTACTGAAGCCTCGGGATCTCCATGCACATTTCCATTTATTCTCCTAACGGTCTGCGTGCCTCTCCCCTCCGCGCCCCCCTCCCTCGCTCTCTTCTTGGCCTCGATCTTACTCGCGCGCGCTAAGGAGCCGAAATATCTCCTCGGAAAAGCTTAAGTTTAGATCGTCCCGATAAAGCGGAGCGCCTGCGCCTGACGCTGCCGATGCGCGATAAGTAGCCTGCTCGCCTCGCTCCCGCTTATTCATGAGCCAATATCAAATTCATCATCGTTTACACTTGTACGGCGCTCCGGGCCACAACCAACTTTTTTGCCAGGCCTTTCGTTAATAAACGAAATAACTTAACCGGCAGCCCGCGAGCAGGTATCCAGTCACTTAACAAACAAACCGATCAATCTCGGTTTTTCTTTGTCTCGCGAATCCCCATCTCTGCTCGGAAAACAATTGAAAGGGGATGAGAAGAAAAAAGAGCTCGTCCAGATTAGAAAGCTGCCCTCTCGCTCTCGGCTGTTCTCGGCAGCGCGTCAGCGGTATAATAAAAAGCGGCGCGAGCAGGCGTCCGGGCGCGCACCGCCACCTCCGCTGCCGAGTTTTGAAAGAAAGTTTACTTTATCGCGGCTCGATTGAAGACGCGCGCGAAGCGAAGCAGCGGCGGCGGCGGCGGCGGCTGCTGCTGCTCCCCCATACCGCTGGAGTAAAGTTGCTCCCAGGTTAGACAATAATTGGATAACTTCGCCCTCGTAGCATCCCCCGCCTTCCCCTCCGACAGCTCGCAAAAGTCCCTCCCTCCCCTGCAGTCCCGCGCTATACACACCGCACGGGCGAGATTACACTAAAGGCTTGAATTTAACTGCGCGGCAAGGGGATATTTGCGCCCGTCTCTAGCTTTTCTTTAAAAAAACGGCCTCCACTTGACCTATACATGAGCAAGCGCGCATTTTCGCCTTTGCCCATCCATGGCAAAAACTGTACTAGCGGCATATATACCATCCGAGTTAATCTTCTCCTTTTCCCTTTAACTGAGCAACGAGCTTGGGTATTTTCGCTGAGTTGGCACAACATGTGCCCAAGTCCAAGTCGAGTCTCTCTCGTGCAAAGTGCTTGGGTTTGCACTTTGCGTTAGTATCGCATCCGTGGGTCCCGCTGAGCCCAGCAACGGCGACGTCGTCGCCGACGACGCCGACAATCTCCCGTTTTATGGCCTCCGCAGGCCATATTTCCGATTACGTGTAGCCTCTCTCTCTCTCTCTCCGCCGCCGCTTGCACACTGCTATCCGCTATAGAATCACGACTCCTCGTATATTCCAAATCCCACCGATCTGATCTTAGCCCTTTTACTCCAATCATTTTTTGCTCTGACCCCTCCGCTTGACGCGCATGCCGCTCTTGGAGAGCAGAGGCACGCTTCAAATAGCCGCTCGCGACTTAAATTTGTAATGTACGAGAGCCGCGCGCGAGAGAGAGAGAAAGAGAGAGACGAAATCGTCGGTCAAACATCTCTCCCTCTCTCGCGTTCGTTGCCGAGCTGTACTCGAGAGTCGCGCATCGCGCTTCCCCTACTTTGTCAGAGCTCGGAACGGAGCAGCACAGCAGCAGAGACAGCGTCGCCTACAGCTCTCGTCGTCCTCCCTCCTGCAATTATTGGAAGAAGCTTCCACGCATTGGAGGGCGCCACATATCGTTGTCTCTTGTCTTGACTTTCTCAACTCTCTCTTCCAGGCGCGATTTGCCCGCTGCTTCAGCGCGCTGCAGAATAACAATATATCAAATGCACAAATATCCGGCACAGCTGCGCTTCTTCCCAGCGACGTTTCGTCATTGACGTGCGTGCTCCATTTTTTCACGTGCTCGATTGCCATTGATGCAGAAGCATGCGCTCACTCTCTCACTCGGTCATCGTCATTCATGAGGGCGCCCGGAATTCCCAAATTGCCTCCGCCTAACGCGCCGCACAGACGACTATATGTATATCTGTCCGCTTGTCGAAGCTATGGGAAGAGAAAAAAAGGGGCATGCGTGCTTGTACGTGGGAAGCACTCCTCCCGGCGTTGGCCGGCGTGCGGGGAAGAGAGAAGGAGCGAAGAGATATCGAACGGGAATACCGCTTCGGTTGCTGCTGCTGCTGCTCTGTGTAGCGGTATAGTGGCGGCGGTGCCAGCAGCATCACCGAACAATTAGTTCGAAAATGGTCTGAAAACGTCGACCCAGTGACCAACGCGCGCACTCGCTCGTGCTCTCGCTAGTCTCGCGGCACGGCCCTGCCACTCCGACGCGCTTTATTAACCGTCCTGAAAACGTTAGCCCCAGCCGCCTCTCTCTCCTTCTCTCTCGTCCGTCGCTCGCTCGTCGGCCGCGTAGCCGTAAACGCGCAAAGCCCGCGTGAAAGAGAGAGAGAGAGAGAGAGAGAGAGAGAGCGAGAGACAGAAAAAGGAGGCGAACGAAAGAGAAAAGGAGAGAGAGCATCACACGTTCCGGGTATCAGTTTGTGCGTTCGGTATACGCACGCAACGCCGATGTCGGCTTACGTCGCCCGCGCGCACACTCACTCGCTAGAGAATATATGTCCGGGGGCGCCGGTGCGACGCGCTCGCAACGCAGGTGAGCCGAAAGGAAGAGAGTAATACGAAGGAAAATCTCTCTCTTTCTCTACGCACACCGCGCGGCGGACAGTGAGCCGGTGCGTGCACACAGCCGCTCTTCGCCGCACTCCCGCTCCCTCTCCTTTTTTCCTTATAGAGCGAGATATAGACTCGAGGTTTAACCTATAAACTTGGCCGCTCGCCGCTGCTGTCGCCGCGCGTCCCGACGAGTGCGAACACATTACAACTCTGCGTTATACGTCAAGTGCAGCAGCAATAACGAGGCTCAGCAGTCGGCTCGTTCCCCAGCGTGCAGCCGCTACCCGCATATTACGGAGCCGTCGGAGCGAGCGTTGCAGAGAGAAAGAGAGAGTGTGTCCGAGCGGAAAGAGTGCGTGCATTCGGCGAGCAGCGTCCTTTTCGGTAGGTAGTGCAGCAGCGTTGCAGTTCGCGCGCGCGTCGTCTCTCCCGCGAGAGATATATAGAGAGGGGAACAGAGTCGCCGCGGCGGCTGAGAGCGGCTCCCTCTGAAAACGCCAGCAACGTGATTTCGTGTACCTACTCTCTCGTCACTTGCGCGCGCGCGCGTACATACGAGAGGGAGAGAGAAAGAGAGAAGGAGCGACGACGCCACACAGCCAGCAGCACAGCAGTGTAGTCCGTAGCTGTCCGCTCGAAAGAGTCGCTGCTGCGCTCACGCTCCTTCTCCAGCCTCGCGCGCACACACGCTCGGACGGAGGGACACAAACACATCGCAACTCGTCTTCGGAGGACCGCAACGGTGTGATCAAATTTTCTCGACGCTCCCTCATCACGAGTGCGTACCCATCGTATGTGTGCCTGTGCTTCTATGTATGTATGTATATATATATATATATGTATATATATACGTGATCCGCGTTACTAGAGACAAGTCGCGCCAGCGCGCTTCCTCCTTCCCGTCTTGCTCTCTCGGCCGCGCTCGTACGCGGCTACTAGTGGAGGCGCGAGCACGGAGAGAAAGGAGTCGCGTAGCGTGTACACGCGGGCCTTCGCGCGCGAGCGCGTTAGAGAAATTTTCGCGTACGCGCGCGAGAATTGTTACGTGGCTGCTTCGCCGTCAGGCTCGCGTTGCATGCACCTATGCTGACGACGCGTTGAGGCTACTGCAACCGCTGCGTCCTAACCTCCAATTCTGGCCGCGCGTGCGACGTTCGTATTTAGGGGGGGGAGCGGCGCGCGGAAGCCAAGCCTCTGTCCAGATATCTTCAGTCCATTAACCTTCAGGTGTGTGCCTCTGGTGTTTTTCAGGTAGCAACCTTCCGGGAGCCGTGATGTATTGGAGGTTCGGCGGTTCCTGCCCTAAAACCGACCACAAGCCAGCATCACCACGGCAGTCGGTGTGACTAGATTCGCCGAAACTCAGAGCCGTCGCCTTCAGCTTGCTGAGGACCTAATGATTAAAGCTTGAAAAGCTCGTTAAGCAACGCTTGCTACGAATCGTCTGTACCCACTCGCCTCTTTTTTTCGCTCGAGGAAAGAGGGGAAAACATTTTCATACTTGGGGGGGCTGTCTGACCGATGGACAAACGGAAGATGATGCCCAAACGCCCTCGAATGGAGAATATAAGGGGCCCCATCACCAATGGGCCCATCCAAACAAGACCATTGGTAGCATTGCTCGATGGACGTGATTGCTCCATTGAAATGCCCATCCTCAAAGATGTTGCCACTGTGGCCTTCTGTGATGCACAGTCTACGTCTGAGATACACGAAAAGGTTAGTCATGTTCACCTATTTTAAAGTAATATTTACTTTTCTACATAACCTGATTCAACCACTTTTACCTTCCCCATAGGTCTTGAATGAAGCAGTAGGTGCTCTTATGTGGCATACTATAATTCTCACAAAAGAAGACCTAGAAAAATTCAAGACTCTCAGAATCATTGTCAGAATTGGTTCTGGAGTGGACAACATTGATGTCAAAGCAGCTGGCGAGCTTGGCATCGCAGTGTGCAATGTGCCTGGCTATGGTGTTGAAGAAGTCGCAGACACTACACTTTGCCTCATTTTGAATCTGTACAGACGTACATACTGGTTGGCGAACATGGTTCGTGAAGGCAAGAAATTCACAGGACCAGAACAGGTTTGTTAAAATGACAAATGCCACAAGGTTTATACTGTATATTCATCAAGAATATTTCTATATTGATAAAGCATTTTTTTATTCACTAGGTGAGAGAAGCGGCACAAGGATGTGCTAGGATACGAGGAGATACCCTTGGAATTGTAGGTTTAGGCAGGATTGGCTCTGCTGTTGCTCTTCGCGCAAAAGCTTTTGGTTTTAACGTTATATTTTATGATCCTTACCTTCCTGATGGAATCGAAAAATCCCTTGGTCTTACTAGGGTTTATACTCTACAGGTTAGTTCACGTTTCGCAGCTTTTGTTTATTATTTTTCTTTTCTAAATATATAAGTGTTAACTTTATAAACGGGTATTTAATATAATTATAGGACTTGCTGTTTCAATCGGATTGTGTATCTCTACACTGTACCTTAAATGAGCACAATCATCATTTAATTAATGAATTCACTATTAAACAGGTATATATTCTGTTAATACATTTCTACATATACATATTTTTTAATATATCTAAACTTTTTCATATTGACACGATTTGATGCAGATGAGACCAGGAGCATTTTTAGTAAATACAGCACGTGGTGGATTAGTAGATGACGATGCATTGGCTGCAGCATTGAAACAGGGTAGAATTCGAGCAGCCGCTCTTGACGTCCATGAAAATGAACCATATAATGTCTTTCAGGGTCAGTCTTCGCAATGTGAGTTATATCTAACCTAACCTATTTATTACATTTTTACTAACCTAATTAATTTGGAAAATTTTGATTGAAAAAAATTAGTAAATACTACCAAGATAATACATGAACAAACTATGCAATAACTAAGAATAAGGATTTCATTGTATTTCAGAGTATATCTTTATAAGCTAATTAAAATGTTTGAATCGTACAATATATTTTATCTATTAAACTGAACAGTGGTTTTGATTGTAATTAATGCATGTTTGTAAACAAAAATTAAGATTTATCTGCTTATGGAAGAAAACTTACTCTTAATACTTGTTTATGTATTTACTTACTTATTTATTTGTGTAGGTCCTCTAAAGGATGCACCAAATTTATTGTGTACGCCACATGCTGCATTCTACAGCGATGCAAGCTGCACAGAACTTCGTGAAATGGCTGCAAGTGAAATACGGCGAGCAATAGTCGGTCGTATACCAGATTGTTTGAGAAATTGCGTCAATAAAGAATACTTCCTGTCGACTACTGGGTAAGGTTTTTTCTCTCGATACTTGAAATTCGCTACGACTAATACAGTCGTCAAGCGTCGAGTTTAGAATTTTTGTCAAATCAATGTAAATACAGCAATTAAGACGATTCTCATGTATGTCTGAGCAAAGTAAAAATGAACTTTTCGATAATCTAATTAAAAAGCTCAATTTTACTCTGCTCAATGAACAAACAGTAGAAACAAAAGCTCTCTGTGTCAAACTTCCAAAATTTGTACATAGGTAACAATGGATTACGCAGTGAAAGTGACAGTTGTTAAAAAGAAAGTGAAATAAATCTTGTTCTAAAAATAACTCTCACATTGCTAATTGAACAGAAACTGCTGCCATTTCGAATTCTATAACGTATTCCTCACTTTTTTTCTCTGGATACTTGTGTTGATATATACGCATATAAGAAATAAAATATAACAAATGACAGTGGCTCTAACTAGATCGTTTGTTTTTCCTTCCATAAAGAAGCGCAAAAAATAAAACTTGACTCATGACAACTGTAGCATGCACGCCTTTATCTACGAAATGCAAAATACAACTTAGCCATATTATAAAACTTAGCTCTTTCTCTTGGGCCCGGTTACGAAAAAAAAGCAATCCGTAATTTTTGCAGAAACAGATTTTCAAGCAGATGTTAAGACACACACACACTCGTATTAGCGAGGAACGTGAAAGAGACAGAGATATACAGAATCCCACGCAAAGACACGCAAAAAGAAATTGCAAAAAGAGAGAAAGAGACAAAGTAAAGTTAAAGAGTCGAGAGAGAGCGAGAAAAGCAAAAAGAAAGTTGTCGCAAAATGAGCTGTACGAGCAAATGAGAGAGATGTCCTCCGACATTCGCATAAAAACAAAGTCCAAGTGGCCAATTTCTTTTCGCTTTCTCCGCAGCAGCTACCCGGAGGGCATCAACGGCGGCTACTACGCGGGCACCCTGCCGGTACAGCAGGCCCACTCGACGACCCCGCACGACTCGGCGCCCCCGCCGCCGGGCAGCCACTCGGCCGCCGGCGGCGGCGGTCCCGGCGGACTCAACTCCTCGGCAGGAGGCGGCGGGGGCCCGACCGGACCCTCGGGCCCAGCCGTGGGTGGCGGCGGCGGCTCCGGGGGCCCCGCTAACGCCCCACCACCGGCCGGACTGCCCGGCCTGCCACACAGCATAGTTAGCGAGCCCGACCCACGGCCGAGCCCGCCCGCCCCGAGTCCCCGTTGACCCTGAACTATCAACAGCCCAGCAACAACGTCATCCCCGAGCCTCCAGCAGCAGCATCTCCACTCCAGCGGCGCCGCAACCATCCTTAGATACAGCAGCAGCAACCTTCCTTAGCCATTTTACCTATCGACACGCACGCATCAACAACAAACAGTAGCAGCAACAACTACGAACTAAAACCATCTCCAGCAGCGGCTAGTGTCTTCTTCTTATTTTTCTTTTACATTTCTTCATTCATCGTCCAGACCAAATACCACGCGCAGCAGCTGCTAAGTACGACGAGTGGACGAAGTACTGTCAAGTCAGAGTGAGAGTGACCGTTAATACCCAACCCACACATACACATACACGTGAGAGAACGTGGAACGAACGAGAGGGAGAGAAAGAGAGAAGAAGCAAGCAAGCAAGAAAACAAGGGAAATGTAGTAAGAATGTTTCGTTTCGCCGATTTGCGCTCGAGATCAAGCGCTCCGTGCCGACGACTTCAAATGCGTGATATGGCCCAGGCTTCTTATATCTTCTTCTTTTCCGTTTATTCTACAAAATATAAATATAAACGCTTCTTTATACCGTATGCATCATATACATATTTACTTTATAATTATACATTTTCAACGAAAGAAAGATGATAATGATGATCATAATACTAAGATTGACACTATTTGTGAGTTGTTGGTCTATCTGTGCTTGAGTCGACAGGCACGGGGCTGTTATCATGATTTATTATGTGATCCGTTGTGTATCCCTTTGATAATCTTTAGTTCGGAAAATCTCGATTATACTGAATATTGTAGGAGTACTAAACTTGGCTTTATTTTCCTTCAGAGGGTTCATGGTGTCAAGTTGAGTTTATCTGTTTATCTATAAACTAATTTCTTCTGAGTTTCTCGTTTTCTTTTCTTTTATCAAGTAGAAGACTGCTGTGTCAATGATTCAATATTAGCATATTTGGTTCAGTTATACAGGTATAATTAGATGCTCCAGATTGTAGTCTGCGAGCAATCAATGGCTTTACGAGAATCCAGAAAACTTTGTAATCATTGGAAATTAGATTTAAATATTGATATTTTAATTATTAAAAGTTTAAAATGAAAAATAAATTCCAACCATAAGTAAGTGAGACAATCTACAAACTAAGGAGAACTTGAAAAAAAAGATTGTATATTAAAAGTTGACAAATATCTCATTTTAAATTTTATATCTGTCTTAGTCTTGTTATAATTTTACGCATTTCTAACGAGTTTTGTGAGTGTTAATATCTGAAATGTGCGGCTACTTTGCATCTTTAAAAATATGGAGCATTGTCAGAACGTATTCCGAACGTTTCTAAAAAGATCAAAGTTGTGCCACAGTGTCTTTAGAAAGGAAGTGAAGAATTTTAGTTGTATGAATTGGCGCTTTGTCGTCTTGAATGAAACAAACATCACCGATGTTATTATAAAGTATTCTTGTGCGAAATGGTGAAGATAATTTTGAGATAGCTTTTATTTGGTATTTTTAATTTACCTTATACTTGTCTACCTATCGGAAAAAGTTATTTCATAATTTAATAAAAGTTCGTTAGTTATTACCTCAACTTTCGCATATTCATGCAGTTTCATAACGAATTAAATATGTATTAAATAAGATAAAACATGAACAAAATCGATTTCTTTTTCAATTTACAATGTAACTGTAATGATTTTAAATGTGCGAAAGAAATTGTTTGATTGATTGTGAATGACAGTTAACAAATTTGTCAATGAATATAATGTAAAGAATCGACAAAATATAGTAACACCAGATTTTGTTAATATTTCAGTTATTGAAAAGTACATAATCATTCAACATTTCTTCATTAAAAGTCGTGAAATAGATTAAAGATATTCGATTTTCTCTCTTTGTTTCGTTTGTTTTTTATGAAAGGGATAAAATAAAACTGTGTAATGATTAACATTCACGATAACGTCAGCTGTAGTGACGTTTATGATAATAATATTAATAAATGGGTAAAAGTAAATAAACAAAGATCTATTTTAGAAACGTACACATATCGATTCGGTTTCAATTATTACTGTTACAAACGTGAAAATTTTCAAACTTAACCAATGACTTGAATTCGTAGTGAACACACCCTAACTATATTTAGTTTCATTATTATAAATTACAAAACTTGTAAACTAATTTTGTTTATTTTGATTAAGGCATTTTTCAAACTCGAGCGCTAAAATTATAAATGACATGATCACATTAAAATTTTTTCTATATAATTTAATAAAAAATAAAAATTTATATAAATAAAACGAATTATATAAAAAGTAAAAGTTCTTGAAATATTCAATTGATTTAGTAGAATCCAAAATCATTCCATAATAATCAAGAAACCCAATAAACGATGAATTGAACAAATTTTTTAACATCCAAGTGCAAAGTTGAACATTATCAGGGGCCTTCAATATTAACTTCCATTGGGTTAAGAAGCTCCTTGAAAATGCAATTGATTTTTTTCTTCCATTAAAAAAGTAAGGAAAAGAAAGGATGAATGAGAGTACGCGTGCAAGTGTGTGAGAGACGAATAAACAATAAAAAGCATCACATAAAAGAAGAAAAGAATGAACTCAGCGTAACAGAGGCGACATATACGTTTTTTAAATAGAAAAAGTATGCTACATAAAAGAAAAGCAAGGAATACATAAGTACGGCTGCTAAAAGACAAGATGGTCCGGCAATATTAAAATGCTTTATAACTTTTATTCTGTTTTTCGTGCAAATACAACGGAAATTTTGGAAATTCAAAATTTTAATAATACGAATGATATGATACTTTGGGCCAGCTCGTCCTTGTGCATCCGTAACGTACGTAGAGACATTATCAAGTTTTTTTTCTTTTTTAATTTAAAAATATTACTTATAAATGCATCATTATATATATATATATATATATATATATAGAAAAGAGTGAACGATACGAATGAGCCCGTGAAAATAATAAGAGACGTGCGAAAAGATTTTAAAAAAAATATTAGCAGTGAAACAAAAGTTGTTCTTTAAAGATTTGATTATAAAGGGAAAAAAAGGAATCGAGAGAATGAGAATTAATTGTAGACAATGAAATTATGATGCATCGATGAGAATCAAGATTGATAAATACAACTACGAAAAGAAACCAGACCTCCTTCTTCTCCTCCCTGACCTTTGCCTTTCTCCCATCCTCATCCTTATCCTCCTCCAACTTCCGCCGAACGCTATTTCTTCTACGTTATACTTATTGTACGATGCACGAGATATACGAAAAAATTCCAAATACTTTGCGTCATTTATTATAATGGTTTGAGAAGAAAAAAATAATCTTTTTATAAAACAGTTGGTTCCTTGACTTTTTCGCTACGAATATTGAAACATGTATGTCTCGTTTGCGTTTTATTTTATCTGAGCGATGTCGTGATGTCATTTCATTTTTAATGCAAAATAGGGATATATAATATGCGCGAAACGAAAAAGTCGACGAAAGTGGCAAGAAAGAAAAAAAAATACGCGGATTTGACGAAAAAAAAAATTGAAGAAAAAACTAAAAAGTGAAAAAAGATGATAAAGTTTAAAGTCGGCGAAGAATAAAAACCACATGATGAGAATTGAAAGTGGTGAAAACAGCAACATTAATATTAATTATAATTAATAATAATAATTATAATAAATACAATATTTGTACAATAATCAACGGTGCTGTGGTGTATGAATGCCGCAGGTCTGTATCTAAATCGTTTCACCCATCCTCTTTTTGGTTTTATTTTCTTACTATGCACAAATTGTTTATTCTTTGATACTTTAGACTAGTTTCACATTGTTTTTTTTTTTTCTTGAGAAATTTACATTTAATCAAAACTTATAGCAAACATTTTTTCGTTAAATAGTTTTTTCTAAACATGTAGTAAAACGTCGAAGCAACTTTTTTTCAATAAATGTAATATTTTTTAAGCGCATTCTTTTCGTTTGTAAAAAACAGTAATTGCTAATTTTCCGCAATACTCGCTATTCTTTTTCTTGATTTTTTTCTTGATTTTTTTTTTCTTGACAAAAAACAACATGGAAAAATTTAGTTAAAAAAATTCATCAAGACCGTTGCGTCAACGACAGGATCTCGATGCCGCTGGAGGTTTTCTACTGTTTTCGTTGTAAGCTCGTTCCGAGTCGAATGACGGGTATTCGACAGCACTGTGGCAATGTTTCAGCGTCCATCATGGAGAAAGTCGTACTTTGTCACGTCAAAGAGCCGCCGTGGACCCGCATGTGCCTGTTGAGGTTTCCGCTCTGACTGAATCTTAGCAAGCACAACTTACACTGATAAGGCTTTTCGCCCGAGTGAATGCGCAAGTGTTTCGTCAGAGTCGAACTGTCGGAGAAGGCCTTCTTGCAGAATCGACACCTGTATCAGTCATTTGAAACAATAGTATCAGTTAATAAGTCATAATTCCTACCTCTAGAATTATTTTTACATTCTCATCCATAATTTGAAGAGAATATTTAGATATCTTTCATATTAGTTGATTATTACGTTTCCACTAAATTATTCTTCCATAGAAAAATCATTTTGAGATTGTTTTATTTTCTTCGACTATTGTAAAAATGACTGTTTCTGCCAATGGGAATCGCAATATCCGTTATATATTTAGGAGAAAAAATTTAAGGAATGACGTTAAATAGAATTCAAACAGCTAATACTCTCTTATTATGAATCTCTTTACTCATTGATTATTGATAAATGTGGATTTTTTGTTGTTTCTCACCTGTAGGGCCGTTCCCCGGAATGCGTTCTCATATGCGTCGTGACAGAGCTGCTCTGCGAAAATCGTCTGTCGCACACCGGACAGCGGAAGGGCTTTTCTCCGGAGTGCGTCCTCGCGTGTGCAGTTAAATTAGCCGCCTGACTGAACGCTTTCGAGCAGGCATGACACCTGTAACCACCCAGAAACAAAAACTGTGAAAAAATTCCTGTTTCCTGAGCTAGTGCATAAAGAAGGATCAGCATCTTTACCCACATCTGTGTTTAGTCGTAACACAGTTTTTTATTCTAAATGACTTTTATGGAGATTTTAATAGTTGTAAAAATTGTCTAACTTTGAATAATAAATCTGTTAACAGCACAATGTCGCCATGATTATCGTACAGTTATTTAAATATACTCAAACTTTCCCACTAACGTCGACTTGTTGCTTCATTTACGTCAGAATGTGCGCGTGAAAGCTGAGCAAACAGTCAGTAGAAAAGTTGAGACGATGCCGATCCAGAAACAAGATAGAACTGAGGAGTTAAGGGAAAATTAATGGCGAGACCTAAAGGGCTTTTCCCCGGAGTGCGTCCTGAGATGCGTCTTGAGTGTGCTGGGCCGGGCGTAGGTCTTGCCGCATATCCTGCAGAGATTCGGTCTGGCCTGGTCGTCCTGGCCCAGCGGCACGTGTCCCAGTCCCGGGCCGGCCGCCGCGAGTGCGCCTGCGCCCCCGCACAGCGCATGCTCGGTCGCCGACTGAGGCTGCGGCTGGAGCCTCTGCTGTTGCGGCGGCGGCTGCTGCTGCTGGGGGTGAGGGTTGTGCTGCTGCTGCGACTGCGGGTGCTGCTGCTGCTGCTGGTGGGCTTGGGGGTGCGAGGAGGTGGCGGCGGCGGCGGCGGCCGCAGCCGCCAGGCTATTGGCTGCGGCCTGGTTCACCCTCTGCTGCTGATCGACCCCGGCGTACTGGGGGGCGGGACTCAGCAGCGGCTCCACGCCCCACGCGCCTGTGTAGTTCTGCTCGTAGCTGAACATTAACCAGTACCAAGACCATTTACACGCTTCGAAATTCTAGTGGATTTCGTTATTTCATAATATTGCCTCCCGATCATTTACTTTTTCATTGCGCGATTTGCCTCGTCCGATTTTTAAACCTCCTCGCCTCTTTCACTCCGAAACAGAAAAAATATGCATCTCTGAGCTCGCGGCAAGTTGAAGCCATTTTAGATTTGTACCTTACTTTTTTGGCTTCTCGCTCAAATTTATTTTATCCGAAGATTTCAGTTTTCTTCCGCGGAATCATTTTCATTTTCGGTTTAATGTGGCCATCAACCAATGCTAGACAACTTCAATAATTATTCGAAACTTTCAGTTATGTTATTTTATTAGATTCACGTGAATTTCCTGTTTTTTCAAACTTCTATTTAACCCTTTCGTGCCTCTAGGACCCACTTTGTCGTGTTCTTTCATCTAAGAGGAAAACCTCTGGCAATTAAAATTGAAATTTTTTATTTCTTTTTTCGTTCCGTTTAGTACATTAAAAAAAGGCTCAGCGATGAAAATTCGGATTTCATGTAAATTCGGATCTTGAATGGTTTATTTTCTAGTAAAAAAGGGTTAATGTGAATTTTCTTTTACTCTGAGTGGTGGATCTTGTTAATGAGACAATATACTAAGAATTGATCACCTTCCAAGTTCAAAAATATGATATTGTTGTCGGGGCATGTTACGTAAATGTCGGAAAATTTCATTTCAAAGATAATTTTTTTTTGTTATCAATATAGAAAGATACTATAAACTAATATAATTATATTATTGTATTGTTTAGGACTACACAATCATCAATTCTTTGGCTAAATTTCCACAATCTTTAACTCTGATATGATTTCAAAATTTGATTTTCTGACAGCTGAATATACACATGCTTCCAAACTGACGAAGGGATATCTGGAAGTTTATTTTAAAAAGACGGTAGTTGGTAATCCGGTTGAAGAAGAATTTTGCTTCTTGTACGATTTTTTTTCTATTTTCTAAAATATTAAGGACCATTTTATTTTTAAACATTTTAGAGTTTTAATAGTATTGAATATAGCCTTTAATATTTTGTCGATCAAATTCATTATCGATTGTTAACATAAACAGAAGCAAAGAAAATCATTGCATGAAATAATGCCTTCTTCAATCGAATTTCCAATAACGTCTTTTTGAACTCGACTTCCAGATATAGCTCCTTTTCGTTATGAAGCAGCGAATTGTTTATACTAACGCAAAGAAGAAGAACAATTCCATGCCTCCGCATAAAATGGCGTTAAGTATCTCAGGAGCCGGTGAAAAAGGCGTTACTTCGGAAGCCGGTGAAAAACGCGTTATCTGTTTAATTATTCTTTTCTCATGCCTTTGATATGCTTGACTATTTAACTTTACAAGTTTTATTAGAGCTTTCATGATAATTAATCGTCCTATCTATTTTGATAATTTACTAATGGATCAATGCACCATCGGTGGTCAATATAAATAGAAGCGAAAGCATCTCTGCACGAGATAACGGTTTGTTCAACTGTCTTCCGAAATAATGCTTTCTTTAACCAGCTTCTCGAATAAAGCCTTTTCCAATTAACTGTTAAAGGTTGTAATTTAAATTTTAAAATATGTAGATAAAGATGTACCCCTTTCTATAATCAATAATTTAAAAAATTTACTATGACAATCCCACGCTTAATTAAAAAAAAGTATTAAAAACATGTTTTAAGAATAGGTAGTAGCATAAAAATTTTTTATTCTGCGTGTGCGTGTTTTTGTACAGGAGATATCTCGAAAACAAATCAATCAATTTTGATGAAACAAAACTTATACTCTTCTATTTTGATGCCACTTCAATCCACAAATGATTTTAAAAGTTTATAATTTACTTTTGTATTATGATTAAAAAATGATTTTGAAATTTCCAGAACAATTGTAATAACAAAATAAAATGACCATAATAAAGCAGAATTAGGTAGATTTTTCGGGATTGAGGATCATTTAAACAGTATGTTAATTAAACTGAAACTGAAATTTTGTTGATTCTAAAGGTTCACCTTCATAGTATACTGAGTCAAACTTTCTGAAGGGCCACTAAAAATTGACTAGTAGAATTTCACATATGTTTTGGTATATCTTTGAAGGTTTATATGCGAAGAATACTTTTTTTAAATTTCAATTTTTCATAAAGTTATAAACAAATGAATTTTTGACCTACTTTTCTTCAAAATTGCTATATTTCCGTAAATAATTATTAAAAATTAACAAAATCTGAATGTTGGATTCAGAAATAGTAGCAGAAGTTTTTCAAAGTATCCTTATAAGTGGTTATTTCTCTGTAGATAATGAAAATTTGGTTTATTTGTTATTGTATTTATTATTGTTATCGCTGCGATGCATTCAAAATATGGATTTCTTAATTATATACTTAATTAAAAATAATGAAAAATCTTCAATAATATATTTATTACTTATTTTGTTATATTAATAAGCATATAATTATAATAAGCAATAGCTACTTTAATTTATCATGAGCTTGAAAAATAACAGTTTTAATTGGTTCAGGGATGGGTCCCGTTTATCCTGGACATGAAGGTTCGGTTTGCCCCAGTACATGATTTCTAATAAAAAAAAATCAATAAAAAGTTTTTTGTACATGCTATATATATTTAGTACTAATTAAATTACTTACTAAAGTCTTGTCTTAAGATACCTAGACTTGGGTTGTATATTCATTAATTTAAAAAAAAGATAGCTGATTTTTTATAGACACAAAAAATTACATCAAACTTAAAGAAAATTGTAAAGCTGTTTTAGATTTTGTATTTTATTACCAAAATTTTCCTTGTATTATGTCAACATACCTTCTTCTATTTATGCCCAGTTTAGTTTTTAAAAAGGTACTATATTTTTTTGTATAACGGGGGGGGGGGTCCGGTTTACCCCGGTCTAACCTATTGCTTAAAATTATCCCATGTAACAAAAAATCGTATCAACCGTACATATGAAAAGATTTCAATCCTAATTTTAAGAAGTAATCGTACAAATCATTTCGAATACGAATTCTTTAGAATGTAAGACTTTTTTTAAACTACTCACTACATTTTTTAAACTGTTATAAAAGTAACAAAAAATAAATCATAGTTGTAAATAAATAATAAATAGTAGAAGTAGTTATTTAACAATTGTGTAGACCTTTTATAGTATATGTAAAAACGTAAGAACATCACGGTCGCTCGGCGCTGCGCTTCGGCCTTAGCCGCAGTCTCGCATATTCACGGCAATGTTTAAACATTCGTATCTTTTATTTGGATGAAGTGCACTAAAATGTTTTTGCACAGATGATTAGTGTATAATTTACAGAATAAAAACTTAAAAAAAATTTTTTTAACAATGTGCGCAAAACACTGCTTCTCATGCTTGTTTTCAATGCGCAAAGCAATACATTTACACACTCAGATGGGCGCTTTGCGCACGCTCCGTCTAAATATATGGGCAGTTCTCAGGTGAATCGAGAGGTCAAAATTTTTTTTTCTTTTAAAATGACCTAAATCGCTTCGTAACCATCCCATATGTTACCCTGAATTTTTTCAGATTTTTTTCACTTCTAGTTTTTTGGTGGGAGAGGGTCAAAGTTGGTGATTTTAGCATTTTCTGCATTTTTGACCGATTTTGATTAATTTATAACTCCACAGGGAAGCATTTTTCACGTTAAACGCAAGAGACCTTTTTTCTGTAAAATTTTCTTAGTTTTTCAATAAAAATATTTTCAAAGCTATATGTGTACAC
>JAWWEQ010000055.1:30207223-30281092 GCA_035583055.1 Torymus tubicola
TTACGAAGCGATTTAGGTGATTTTAAAAGAAAAAAAAATTTTGACCTCTCGATTCACCTGAGAACTGCCCATATATAAACATATTGCTTTGCTGACGGTAAGCAAGCATAACAAACTATACAAAACACATGCTTTGAGCACGCTTTAACCCTTTACTTAAAAATTTCTCAAAATAAGTAAACAAACCGATATGTATTTCATGGAATTGTGGGCGCTCAGGCTCAGTTTAATCAAAACAAACGATGCTACGAGTATAAATAAATGCATGTTAATCATCTCAATTCTCTATTGCCAAATAAGAATTTTTTTTCAATCTGAATAATTGTTCAGTTAAATTTTTCATAAAAGAATTATATGGAAACAACCATTATAAATTCGGTATCATTTATTTTTTTTATATTTATTGTAATAGTTTCTTTTTTAATAAATAATTAAGTTTTCGTATATTTATTGTAATAGTTTTGTTAATAAATTTTACTAAGTTTATTTATATTATTGTATTTCTGTTTTATTTCATTTATGTGCATTTACTCGTCATTTTTCTCACCCTCGCTACGCTCGGGCGAGAAAATCGACTCGCATTTCTTATTACATTTACCTTTCTACGTTAGTTTGTATTATTTTAATGAATTCGCAGTATTTTGCACACTTCTGTTAAAAAATAGTATACTCGCTGCGCGTGGGCGACAAACGCGACTCGTGCTTGAATCACCTGCTTTGCGCACTATATTATTTTAACACAAGGAGAAGTTAGTTAAATTGTCAATTGTTTATTGCAAAATTAATTATTTATTGATAAATAAAATTTTTCCCCTATGAATAATATTTTTTTCGATTCTGCTACTATTTCTGAACCCACCATTCAAATTTTGTTAATTTTTAATAATTATTTACGGAAATATAGCAATTTTGAAGAAAAGTAGGTAAAAAATTCATTTGTTTATAACTTTTTGAAAAATTGAAATTTAAAAAAAATATTTTAGGACATTCTTCTTCACATATAAACCTTCAAAGATCTACTAAAACATATGTCAAATTCTACTAATCAATTTTTAGTGGCCCGTTTCAGAAAGTTTGACTCACTGACATAAAAGGATATATTATAATTTAAGCGAACAGCGAACGCCGGATGGTAGCGATAATTACTACAATTAAGTGTTAAATAACAACAATGTTAAGTACAAGAATGTCGATAAGTATTATCGACACCTTGTACCGAAACGTCACTTTTTAATGCTTTTGCAAGATGACACTTTCTTACTCTTAATTACTGATGATAATTTTTATGGAAATAAAAGAAACGACTTCGACAGCCAATGTATATTACCTCAACAATATATAATAACTTATACAATAGCTGTTATTACCTGATTAACTCATATTGAGCCGTGACAATATTTTACGTACTGAAAGAGATTCTTTAAATAACATTTGATAAAATGCTTTTGCATATTAATATTTTACACTAAACAAAAGCATTATCAACTTTAATTAAAATAGTTAATTTTTATTTTGCTTCCGCTATTTATAAAATTTTTATGAACTCCAACTTCAGTGCCAAATACAGTTTTGCAACTTCATGGTTACTTGTATTATAGGGACTGTTTAAAATTACTATTTTGGGCACTTTTTCGGCATTAACTCATAACCTATACAAACTTTTATTAATATAAAATAAAATGAATTTTAATATGAACCTTGAATTATTTTCTACGAGGAGTCAAAATAGTTTTCTCTAAATTAAAGTAATAATCAATTAACTTACAAAATAGAAAGTTATTTCAATTTATAAAAAACGTTAATGGTATAGTGGCAGTATTAACAGACAAAGATTTGATGATATTTCTACAGAAATTATAACTTACAGAGGAAGCTTTAGAAGTGTTAAAGAAAATTTTCAAGACAAAAATGTTCAAAAATATATTTTGAGCTGATTTATGCTGAAATTAGTGACTAGGAATTTTTTTGCGTATGTACATATATATTTATTCGACCGATACCTCGTTGTCAGGTCAGATTTCAGTTTTCATAGATTAACTTTTATTCAAACTTTTCTTTTCGATTTTTTAAATATTTTTTTATATATTTAACATTACTCCATATTATAAACTTTTCTTAAAAGATCATAAAATTACAGGCATTTTTTTAATTTTTAATTTATCTTCAGTCTTAATAAATTATTTTTTCAATGAATATTCAGTTCATAGAGTAAAAAGAGGTATCTTTTTTATATCTTGCAACTGAATTAGTTGTTCGATAATTAAATAATATCCGAGTGTCACGGTTAAAGATAATTGCAGGTTTAAAAATGTTAGTTAATATATTCAAATAATATTTTATATAAGAAAGTATTTAAGGTTATTTTGACGGGCGGTAGCGTATCTAGCCAAGGATGCAAGGTGCTTACATTTTTCGCACTTATATAAAGATTATTGCGATATTGGCGTGTCTAACATCATGCACAAAAGGTACTACTAATGTGATAAACCGTTGCTCTTATTACGTTGATTACATTTTCTCTAAAGTTTAGCAGTTTACGCAGTTATTTTTTGGTCTAAAGTGATCTCTATATGTAAAGAACTATTACCTATTTTCTGAAATTGAACAGTGTAACATAGTGGAAATCACACTTCGTTATAACATAATATTTAAACAAGAAGCAATCTACAATTTTATTTTATTAACATTCGTGTTAACGTGAACATTTTGTAATCTATATATGTATATATTGTAATAACTTCAAACGAATAAGTCAAATAATTCCAACGTGCCAAAGCTACCTTGATTTATTGACTCAAAATTGTAACCTTTTATCGGGATAATTTTAGCCACTCTTACAGAAAATTTGTTGTGATACCATTATCATCATAAAACATAAAAAAATTAGTACATTAGTTGAGGAAGCTAAATGTTAATATTGTTTAATGTATGCCAGTGATATTTGGGATATATAAACCATCGTAAAACGGTATGCTCAGGACAAACAAAGCTCTGTCAAATATGTTTACAAGTTCATTTAACCGAATATAAATATATACCTAGAGTTAATGTTACTGACTAGGAAAAGATTAAAATGAATTATTTAACATTTATATAAATAGAATAATGCAAATGTACTATCATTCTTTGCTTCCTCGAAAAAGAAACTTTGTAACGGTGACAAAAATTTTGAGACAAAAAATGCTTAAAATGATATTTTAAGTTAATGTGAAATACCGACATAATTGTAGAATGTAAATATCTTTTGCAAATAAGAATGGGCTAACTTAAAAATTTGTTTGAGTTCAGTATTTACACGTATAGAGCACCTGACAGTCCTGTTTTTCCAAAAATAAATATTTAAAAATTATTTATTTAAATAAAAGACACGATGTCGGTAAGTAGGAATCTGTATTTTAATGATTTTGATTTATTTTAAAATCAGCATATCTCATGGAAATGTTGATAGATTCAATTGAAAAAAATTTCTAAATATTCAAATAAATGTTAGAATTTTATTTAATTAAATAATAAAATTCGGTTAATTTTCGGTGTCACATGATTTTACTGTTGAAAATTTTCAATGCTGAGAAGATTTTTTTCCCGTCTGTGAGTGTATGCAAAGTCCCTATATCTCGAGAATCAAACCATCGACCTTCGTCGGTCAAAGTTTATTCTGTTTGTCTCGCGAAAAATACGCGGCATCATCATTGATTTAACAATTAATAGATTTTCTTTTTTTTTATATATAACCGAATCACGATTTCGATTTTTTTTTTAATTTTTAGGAATCAAAATTATTCACTAGTCTAAATTTGTTTTGAAAGGTCTTTAAATTACCTAGATTTTCGTATTTAATATTTAGGTTATCATTTGGATTTCGTTTATGATTGAGAAAAATGTTTTTAAAATTCATAAATTAATTTCTTAAATACTCCACAACCAATTGGCTTGAAATTTAAACCACTTATTAAACTCATATAAGGCAGTTCTCTAAAATATCAAAAAGTGGGTTTCGAAAGCAACAAAATTCTAGCGTATTCTTTAAACTCTAAAGAATTTTTCTCTATTTTTTAAAATATAGATTGCCGACTTATTTTTTTTGAAAAAAAATTATTGAAATTAGTCATTTTTACATGGCAGTTAATGAGAATCATATCAATTGTTATAGAAAGTGTTTGATACTTTAAAGGTGGGTTTTTCAAAAATAAAAAGTATGTTCTCAAAGATTAAATTATACTCTTTCTTATAACTACAAAAAATATGTGTCAAGCCGACCTTTTTAAAAAGATATTTATCATTGAAAATAGAAAATGGACGTTTTCCTATCCTATTTCGGGCTACTACGTGAATCGTGAGTTAGTGCAATTACAAATTATTTATTTTATACTCTATGTTTACATTACCCTTTTTCTTAAAAAGTTATGTAAATTCATAAATAGTTTTTTCATACATGATTCGACTAAGAGAACGTTAATTTAATATTTATTGTTTCGTGATTACTCCATTAACCCACGAGTCCTTAGAGAACTACCTTAATACAAAATTGGATGAAATTTTTAAGTGATTACTTTCATTTGCTTTCTAGAAAAAAATTTTTTAGAAAAAAATTTATATAGTATCATTTTCGTTGTCGCGCAATAATAGCAGTAAAAATTATCTTATAGAATTATTGAAAAATAAAAGGATTTGAGATATAGGATTTTTTTCTATTTCAATAACAGAAAGAGAGCGGTGTTTGGCTCAGGCGGCAAGGTGATTGCTTCCCAAAACAAACATCACTTAGGGATCACGTTCGATTCCACACTGGCGAAAAGAGGGACGCCAAAAAAGGTCGAAAATTGGCCTCTTTTTTGCGCCCAACGTAACTTTTGAAGGAAAAAACATAAATTGACGCAACAAAACACAAAATAATCGTTAATGCTGGGTATACAAAATTAAAAAAAAAAATTTCAAGTTCAAGTTGACTTACAAATAAACCTTTTGATTTTACTTAAAAAAATCTATTAATATGGTCGTATTAACATTTGCTGATTAATAATTATTGAATGAATAGTTTTATCAACAGGTTATTGATTAAAGTTCTTTTCTTATCTTCATATATATTTCAATATTTATTTTCATATTTCATGAACGTTTGTATTATTGTTTCATACGCGAGTTATCTATAAAGAATGTTATTATTAATAATTAAAGAAGAAAAAATACTGCCACTGTTATTACATATTACCCTTTGTGAGATCATCAAAGCTCATTAAAATACTTAATATACACAGTAATAATAAAAGCTACGTGTAGCAGGGGTTAAACGTAAGGAAGTCGATGATTTAGTATGAAAACCCCGAAGCGAAATTATGAGAGAGAGAGAGAGAAAGATAACCCTAATCGAAGCTCCCACTTATGAAAAACAACTAAATATTTAAAACACATTTTCTTGTAAATTTTCTCTTGTATTATTTATTTTATACATAATAAGAATTATTATTTTATATTAAATAATTGAATGATTAGCAAAATTCTTTAAAAAATGCAGAAGCGGAAAAGTATATCTTTTTCTTATTTAATTATCAATCGAACTTTATTCAATCCTATCTTTAAAAAATGATGGATTTGTTGTGAAACCATTTTATTCGTGATTTGATTGGTAGGAGTAATAGGTTGTTAGGTTACAAGAACAAAAGTGGCGCGCGAAACGCGCTTAGAGATGACTAGTATTTGAAAATCTATTAAAAGTAGATGATCAATTTTGATTTGGAATAAGTTTTTTTTTAAATGGGTCCTATATTGATATTCTTATTTAAGGCCGACTTATCTGCAGTTTAGTTACTACTATTTATAATGTTTATACTTTTAGAATTTATTTTATGCACCTTAAAATTTTCTTCTTTAAAATAAATTTTGCATTCGTGAAAGAACTTTAGTTTGACTTTATAGTTGACTTTTTTTAACTCACTAAGATAGTTTATTACGTAGTTTACTACGTAAGTTACTAAATAAGTTTTGTTTATATATTCTCTTGTATTATTAATCGAAAAAGAATTTTTTCATGTTGTTAAATTTGATAAAGCATTATCCAGTGCAGAAAACCGTGTATTAGTTAATAATACAATATTTTTCCAATTCTTTTTAAATCATGTAAATTATAGACGAGAGAAAAACTCGTTTCAATTCTGGTAGATATTTGGTGTGACATTATAGGATAGGGAATAGTTTTATATATAAGAAAAAATAAGATTTGCATCAAAGGAATTAAAGATTTGCAATAATGTAAAAATTGTACATTTATGTTTGACCTATTGAGAAAGTAAAGTGCAATGATATAAGTTGAATAAGTTACTTCCGCGCTGTTGTTGAAGTGTCAAGTGAAGAATATTGAGTAAAGCTCAGCAGAGTGAAAAGCAGCAAAAGGGAAAGATAGAAAAGAAGGAAAATAGAGAGACTTAGAAGCTGTAGAAGCGACGGGCGCGCGTGTTAAAGATTGATCGGCTGGCTATATGTGACTTACCCAGGATGCATGTTCATGTTCATGGTCATGTTCATGGAGACGTTGACAGACATTGCTGGTCCCTGGGCGTAGTGGCCCGGACCGGGCGTGGCTCCGAGATTCTGCCCGTAGTCTTGGGACGAGTATCCGTGCGACGGCGCGGCTGAGTAGTAGCCACCGGTCGGACTCGCTGGGTGGACGACCGCGTGCTTCAGGGAAAGCAGCACGTCAGCCATTCCCTCGCCGTTCATGTTGCCTGGCCGTGGCATGCACTCACCTCGCGCGCAGCCCCAACTGTTTTGGGCATGATTATTTTAATCCTTGTTAATCTTTAACACGTACTTCCCTGCAACTTCTAATCTATATACACTATTCTATGCATTTCACTTCGCTACTTTTTTCAATCTTCTAATCAACGTGATTGACTAAATCAAATCTAAGAATCTTTAATTTAACTAGATACTCTGAGCAATGGTACACGGAGAGAAATACTCTAGTAAATTTTATAAGGTACTATTGTGATTTTCTCACTTTTTAAGCATCTTTTAAGATTAATAAAGATTATATAACAATTATAATGATATTGGCATTTTCACAAGAATTTTTTGAAAAATTCATAGGTTTCTTAGAAAAGTTTGTAGGTTTTCTGCATAGTAAGAGAATTACAATAGTATCTTGTAAAATTTACTAAAGTATTTCTCTTCATGTACATTTATGCATATTTATATCCACTATATGAATTATGTCTTTCTACTATACATGGGAAAAAATTAGCTTCTGACACCTCCACGGGAAAAAATTTGAGCTTTGGTCATATCGAGGGTTAGAAAGGTAACAATTCAAAATATATAATTCAATTGCAAGATTTACTAGATACTTTTCAATTTTGGTATTACTATAGAATTTAATAATGCGTAGAACTGTAAAAATTTTCGAACTCGTGTTGGCTCATTTTTTCGGTGTATTATATTTCCATTTATGAGCAAATCCATAAACACTTTTCTTATTTAACCATTCTAAACCAATGAAATTTATATCTGATAGCCATATTTCAATAAAAGTATTCAAATAAAAATAAAATACGTATATTAATGTAAAATAACGTCTAAATTTCTGTAAAAATTAAGACTTTGTTAAATTCTTCCCCATTTGTATATGGTTTTTTAAAACAGAGATTTATATTTATATATAAAGTATATATATTTTATATTTATATAAATTTTCGGAAACTTGGAAATCATATAAGTTTTTTATAATACATGAATAAGTCTTTGTTATATTCCCCAAAATCGATATTTTTACAGTAATGTTAGTGTTCTACAATTATGAATTTTCACCAAAGTTAGGGACAATAAAATGTTCTCCTATGTAATGAGCAAAATATCTCAATAGTATAATGAACTCGATAGTATAATAAATTTAGTTATATTTAAAACAAAGCAATATATTAAATAATATTTACTAGTAAACTACAATTATAAATACAAACAGGGTTTCTAATTTAATAAAGAGGTGGCTATTGCGTTCATGTAATGAATATTAATGACGTTAATTGCTGCATAAATAACTGGAATTTATTATTACTATATGTATGGTTTCCTACATATATACATTATTAAAAATAGTATTTTCAAAATTACAGCTCTTTTAAATAGATTTTTCAGCGTACGTACGTTAACCACATATATGTTTCCAAAAAGTTTATAAAAACAAGATTTACAATAAAATTAACTTTTTTTATCTGCGTTTTCCAGGTTATTAAATATTTAAAAGCCTTTTATAATTGTTAGAAGCTACGAGGATAATAGATTACCTTGTAGGTAAATAGGTCACACTAAACCAAAAATAAAAAATTTGCTTGGATAAGCTATAGATGGGCAGGCGAAATATTTTCAAATTTTAGAACTGAATAAATATTCAATAGCGGCGATGGAAAAATAAGAGCTAGAGGAGTTGAAAAATGCCTAGAATATGTACGAGCTAGCGAAGTCGAAGAGAAGAAATTGAAGTAAATGGAAAAATGAAAATCTTTGAATTACTCTAGCATGGGTAATAAAGTTAGTTGTGAGCTAGGGTTTGTAAGGCGAAAAATTAAGTTAGCATATATTTGAATGGATCCACATGACATTTGAAGAAGTGACGGAAGTGAATTTCGCGTATTATTTCGATTATCTGTAAAGGCTTGTTCGTGCAGCATACGTCTGTCGAGCTAAAGCTCTTGAGCTGAAGGAGATGGCGCGATAATTTAAAAGTCGGAGAGGAATAACTGAAGAAAGAAGAGCGGGTTTTAATGTAAACCGGAATCGGCCTCACTTGTAAGTGCCAGAGCAGGGGCTGAAGAGTCCCGGCGGCAAGGGATCAAGATCGAGCGGCGGCAGCGGGAAGCCGGCCATGTCGTCCACCCAGAAGCTCGTACTAAATTCACCAACGAGCTGACTCTGCTGGTTCGCCACCTGGATGTGCTGCTGCTGGCTGGCAGCTTCCTGGACAGCAGCGATGTCCTCGTCGGCAGGGCTCTGCAGGTCCTGAAGTCGCAAGCTCGCCTGCAGCCCGGCTAGGCTGCTCTCGGCATGCTGATGATGCTGCTGATGGTGGTGGTGGTGGTGATGGTGACGCTGCTGGGAAAGCTCCTCGGTCTCCGGCTCGGCCTCCTCCTCGCCGCCTAGCGAGCCCGAGCACAGGCCCGACGGTATGCTCGCTTCGATGCTGCCCACCGAGCCTGAGACCAAAATACGCTCCAACTGAGAATCGTCCCTTTTCCCGTTTCTTTCTCTCTTTTCAACTTTTCCCTACCTCCAATCATTCATTCTCATTCGCTTTCCCCCGTCTCTCTTTCCCTCTTTTCAATAACTTGTTTCTACCATCATTTGATAAGGTCACTATTAGTATATAATCTCGTAAAATTCGAGCTGCGAAATGCGATCCGACAGCGTAGCGGTAATAGTTGCAAAAATATACACTAACATAGAAATGAATTTCCGTTCCGAGTATGTTTTAACATGATGGAAAAATTGAATAAAGCCGAGAAAATACGCGCAGTATATAATTTCACGTTGCTCTCGTAATAAAAATCGGCTGAAATTCGATCGACGGAATTGAAATTTAAGCAAGACTCTGCTGTTGTCGGTTGAAGAGTCGAAAAGTCGAAAGGTTAAAAAGTTAGAAAGAGAGCAGCGGGCTTTCAGTTCGCATTAAAATTAAAGGGCCAGAAAAAGTCGCGCGTGCGTCCGAAGATGATAATCGGAGGACGGATTGGTCAAAGTGGAGTACTCACCCGCGCCGAGAGTGTAGGGCGACTCGGAGTTGTTGGCGGAATGATGGCTCTGCAGAAACTCCATCTCGACGAAATTGTGATCGTCAGCCTCCCTTAGGAACATCCCCTCAGGCTTAAGCTTTCAGCTGCGCGAGCGCAACCGGCGAGGCACTATACACACCACCTACACACTCGCGCGACTCCCTCTATCCTGCTCTATTCTCTCTCTCTCCCGCAATCGGGCGCTCTCACTCTGCGCCGCGCGGACCTATCGAGATGCGGTGGTCCAGCCCCTCTCGTTGTCCTGGCAACGGTGCGCCGGGTGCCGCCAGTGCCGTCGCTCCTGCTGGTCCCGCCGCGGCGCTTCCCTCATCGCGGCCGAGCGGCCGGCGAGCCCGGAGCTTTTGCCGAAAAAAGCCGAAAATTTCGCTAGCGGCTTTCCATGAATGAGGGCCAGCCTACGCACACGCACGTGCGCCGCGGATCCGCAACTTTATGGCTTGGAAGACCTGCGCCCCTAAGGGCTTCCGCCAGTCAGCGCCGGAGATGCTCCCATTCATACGCGCATCCTTCGAGAGAGAAAGAGAGAGAGAGAGAGAGAGAGAGAGAGTGAGAGATGTATCGAGAAGCACGTGACCCGCGACTTTCGCACTTTTGCTCCGCGCGCGTCTCGGCTAACTAAGCAGCCATCACCTACTGTCGGCCGTGCGGCCGCTCGCGCCTTCTTCGCATCCCTTGTGACGGCCCCACCACTTTCTCGCGCGCGCCGCTCTCCCTTCGGCTGGCCGCTGCCCGCTGCACGGGCGACCGGTGAGGGAGCTTTCGCCGAAAGCTCTTGTGCGCGCCGCGGATGACGACGACGGACTGACGAGAGTGACAGACTCGGCCTCGACGGCGCGCCGTGTCCGCAGCCTGTCCCCGAGGCGGCGGAGGAGGAGGAGGAGGAGGAGGACACGGGATACTAATCGCTCATTCAGCGATCGGGCCCCGGATCGCTCCGCGCGGGGATATTATATTTTCGCCCAGATAGCATTACCACACCAGCCCGGTGGTCCGGCCGGCCCCTGATCATTCGCTCGTAATGCCTTCCCTTTCGGCCCGATTACAACGTCGCTGCCAGTCAACGCCAGAATTTTCGCCAGCCTGATCTCGGCTCCCTGCGTGCTTTTCCGATCCGCAGCTTGCCCGGCTCGCGTAAATGCCGAGGAGCCAATCGGCCGGAATGAACTCGGATCGGTAAGGCAATACGAGCCGTGTGTGATGTGCGCAAAGCGAGAACCCGATCGCCCTCCTAGCCGCCCCCCTCCCTCCATCTCTCATTCTCTCCCTCTCTCTCTCTCTCTCTCTCACCGTCGATCGCCGCTCTTTTCGTACGTAATGCGCGCCAGCCGATGGGCGCGATCGCGGAAACCAAAGTGCGCGCTCGGTCGACTTCCTCTTCCTGCGCCGGGCGGCGATCCCTCCGGAACCGTCGTCCGCAGAGAAGGAGAGAGGAGAAAGAGTCACCTGGTGTCGCGGGTCATTCGATACGCGCTTTCGTATTCGCTTTCGCGCGCGCTGCGCAAAGCCACTGGACTATACGCGAATTGAAGATGCGGCACTGTTCGCACCTGTATTTGCGCACACCTGAGGCAGCCGCGCGCCGCCGCAACGGTGCGAGGGGTGGATGCTGCCTGAGTGATTGGCCCGTGCGGGGAGATGACAGTGCGGCCGATTGCGCCCGCAGATTATCCCCCTGCGAGGCTCTAAACGCGCGCAATGGTGCTTTATTGGCCGCATACGGAGCGGTCGGGAAATTTAATTAGATCGTACACAAACAGAGCTGGTCCCTCGCTCTCCGCTCCATAGATAGAGATCGGCGCCCGATGATCCAACACGTGGACGGCAGAGTTTCTTTTTTCCTGCGCAGGATCTCTCTCGCTCTCTCTCTCTCTTTCTCGCTCTGGCCGGCTGGCACGCGCCGCTTGTAATTCAATCGGCTATTTAGACAAAGAGGCTTGCTGCCGTTCTCTCTCGCGTGAGCCTCTTTTCCACAAAACCCCGGACGGACCCTTGGCGCCCTTAATCTCGCAGCGACAACTCCTTCCCTCCGTATAATCGTTTCGCCTGCTATGCGACGACCGTTACCGCCACCGTATATTTACTTAGCTGCAGCGCTCGCGGGAGAGAGAGAGAGAGAGAGAAAGAGAGCGAGAGGAGCGAAACTTCAACCCCCGAGAGGAAAGAGCGAGTTATTTCATCCCGCGGGCGAGTGCGGCCGCGCGTTCTCGCAGAGAAACAAAAGTCTATATACGCGTGCACGTACAACCCCCAAGATGGCCGCCTCTGGCGCGCGCAAGCGAGCGGGCGAGCGCGGGCGTATCGACGTTTGGCGTTTGGAGGGTTTCCCGGAGGTAAGCTCATCGGAAATTGCAGGTCTTCCCTCCCCAGCGAGCGAGCGGGCGCGCGTTTGAATCGCCCCTCCTTATCCCTCCCGCCTGTACACACGTATTCTCTCTTTCTCCCTCTCTCTCTCTCTCTCTCTCTCTCTCTCTCTCTCTTTCCCGCTCACCCTCTCGCTCCAAAACAAAGAAACGTCTGTAATTAAATTTTTCTATCGTCTCAAGTTAATGTTCCTCCTGCCGAGCGCGTGAACCCTCACCCGCTATCTCGCGCCTGTTTTTTTTATATACTCTCACGACTCGAGTGTACGTCGCGTTCGCTCTCTCCCTGATCGATTTCAAAAAGTATTGCAAGCAAGTGACAACGTTCTTAATGCACTGAGAGAAGAATTTATTTATCGTCAATAAGAAGATATATTAAAAATATACAGAAAAATTTATTTACATTTACTCTTTGTGAACTCTTATTAACTAAACATATTGTAAGGTATTAGAGTATGTGTATAGGTAGTTATTCAAATATGGGTGTTATAGACAGTACGGAACAATTTTTATTTGAAATTTACAAACATAAAATCATTACATATCGATAACGGTAATCAGAACAAAATTGAATAGATAATAATCGATAATAAATGCAAGTTTATTGACACGGTGCGTTGGCTCCATACTTTCAACTCTTCGTGTCATGAATTTTATAAAAATACGCGATTTAAGCGTATAACTCACTGGTTACTGCAAATCAAGTACTCGTCGGATCTTATTGCTGATCCTCGGACAGTTATCACCGGTGAAGCGGAGGTAATGAGCGCAGATCAGCTGGATTTTGATGCTCCTCGCGGATCGTGTCGTGCTTCTGAATGTCACGATAGAATCGTTGCCAGTGCCTCCGGTTCTGGCAGGAAACGATGCCGCCGTACTTCTGGGATTATATCGCCAATCCTCTCTAACGCTTTATAAATCAAAATATAAAATTAACATTCGCAATTTTATGGAAGTTATAGTTTGCGCACGAATACTCACCCCAAATGGGACTTTGAGCGAAAATATAACAATTAGCAACGGAGCCTTCTGTCTCGGAGGCCTCCTTACTCGAGTCTCTTTGATTTCAAAAAATATACCGTGTCTTCGACTTCGCGTTCATCATCCTATCTATTAATCGGCTTTAATCCCTATTTACTAGAACTACAAATGTAAATATACGCCGGTTCCTTGACAATATTAACTATTAATATGCGCATCATTAATAGTAATATTTTGTAATTTCAGTCAAATGTGAATGTTTTCACATTATAATTTCCTTATTTCCTCCAAATCAACGTTACTAAATATATTAACTATAAATAAATCCTTCTCTCAGTGTGCTAACATCAAATCGTCGTACCCTTGAGAAATTTACCGACGCAAATGTGAGAGAGTCGGATTTTTTTTCCACTCGAGGATTTACGTAGAATCGATGAAAAAATAAACAATTTTCCACCTATCATAAGCGTTCCAATGTAATAATATTAAAGAATCCCTTTTAAAAAGGTCTATGATCAAAGAAAGATCCAAGAATGTCTTTTAGCTGAAGAATAAACTTAAAAAAGTACTCAGGTATCTTGCCAACTGCTTTTCATAAAAATTATTGATAATTATTTATAACTGCTTTTTTATAAGGGAAAATTACATTTTTCCATGAAAGGCCACATTTCTATAACAAACTTCAGAATTATATTATTTACTTAAATTTCTTAAAGCATATCAAAGTAATTAAGTTGCAATACCCTATATAAACTAATTAATTGTTCATAAAAATAATTTAATTAATTTTATCAAAATGGAGAAACACTCTTTTCGGCAGAAACTTCTGATAGGAACAATAGAGATCATCACTTCCCCGCTAGAAATTCGTCTACCACGAAATGGCTAGAATCTTAACAAATAGGTAGGAAAAATGGCCAGTTAATCGTCAGCGATGAAACGGTTTTTCTCCCATTATATGTCCATTTCATAGATTGGCACTAAAATGACATAACTTTAAAATTTTCTTTTTAAATTTTTCTTACGAATTTGACATTAAATTGAATGACATATAGTTATATGTCATTTAACTGATAGCTTCCTACAATATAAATAATATATGAAGGCCAGAAAAACATTTACGATAGCCCTTTTAGAGATGTTTCGAAAACTATCTTTTTTGTCATTATTTTCTGGCTCTTTCGCTCTTCTCCAATATAACTAGACTTTTACGACCCATTTTCTAACTAAAAAACTGTCTAACTCTAAAACCTCTTAAATAGATAAAAACTAGCTTGTGTCAATCTACGATAAACTCATTCTATTTTTCAATCTAAAAAATGGTCAAATAATAGGAGAAAAAGCGTTTCATCGCGAGCTAGAATTTGGGAAAAAGAAATATCTATATTTTGTAGCCATCGCCAAAATAAATACCCAGTTATTAGCTATAAAATGTTTTGGATTTCCGCCAGGGTTAGAAATAAAAGTTTGATATTGCTTTAATGAAAACAAGTTTTTCCATTTTTATTAAAAGCCACTTTTCCTCACATCTTATTAGTAGTTAGTTTGACTTCATAGAACTGAAATCTGCTAATTATTATTTTTCGTGCTTAAATAATGCACATACAATTAATAAATTAATAAAAGATAGAAACCAATTGCAATTAAATAAGTCCGGCTACTTTTATTTCCCTGCAGAATATTTTTAATAAATATATACAGCTTCGAAACATCTATAATTCCTTTCACGAGGATTCAAATTTATATTACAGAATTATATATTATAAATACAAAGCGTTTCTTTTGTTTAAATAATATGACTTCCGATAAAAACAACCAGTTTTTTCGTAATATATACCTAGCTACGGTAAACTTTTACTTTCTTATTTACTTAGAGTAATATTTGTAGCTAATTGTAAATGAGTATAATAAACTCATTTTCTCATGAATTATTATAATTCAAAGTAATAAATTCTATTATTTTGATAATTTTCACAATCAAACACGGTAATTTAAGTATACCAATAAGTGGCCTTCGCGCACCTAACAGTATACTGTGTCTAAAAAATAAGGTGAATTTGATTGAAAAGTATGAAACCTTTATTTATTCTTTCAAACCAATTTTGTCGCCCTCGAGATAATCTACACCCGATACAATGCAGAACAGTGCAACCGAAACAGTCTGAAAAGTCCGTTTTGTTTGGTATGGTCTTCAAAGCTTCCGTCAATTCGGCTGTTATTTCCTCGATCGAGTCAAATCAATGTCCACGGAGTGCTCTTTTGAGTTTAAAGAATAGCCATCCATCACTCGGTGCTAAATAAGGAGAATACGGTGGTTGCGGAACGATATTGAATTAAAAAAAAAAGAAAACAATTAAATTTTTAAAAATTTAATGCAAATTCTTTCTCAAAAAAATCAAATAATGATTGATGATGACATGAATAAATCAATAAACTCTTTCATGCACTGTTTTCATTCAATATTTCGGAAGAACGGTACAACTCAAGACTCAGAAATGTAATTACATTGGTATCTCGCAAATCTTGTGAATATTTGCGAGAAATTTAGATTATTAACAGATAAAAAAATATGAATAAAAAGTTACTAGAAAGACAAAGCAAGTGCCATTGAAACTGGAAAATCGTTGCTCCCTACGAAGACTAGCACATTTTAAATTCCACCACGAAGACTATTACATTTCGTGATTTTATAAAATTTATTAAAATCAAAGGCTATATAAGAATATTTCCATACAAAACAGTTTGGATGAGTCTAATTAACATATATATGTTGTTTTCATTGATTTTTTAAAACAAAATTCAATAATTGATAAGTAAAATTAATTAATTTATTAAAATAAATCATTTTTTTTACTATCCACTTTGAATTTTAATTATTAAATCTATGGAGGAATGAATATGCAATTAGACACAATAAGACTTTTTGATACGGAAATATTGTTATATACCCTTTGATTTGCATAAATTATCTAAAATTCTATATAGGAGCGCGGAATGTGCTAGTCTTCTCCGGGAAGGCGCGAGATGTGCTAGTCTTCGCCCGGAGCGGCGATATGCAGTGCTGCATTTAATCTCATTTGTGTTGATTTTAAACCCCGATACGAAATTAAAACCTCGATTTTCTCGAAATCATGAAAAGTGCAGATATATATGGTTGTTCCGGGAAGCCACAGCATTGTATCTATGTTTTCATTATACCCTTGAATTTCATATTTATAAATAATTCGCCTTACCTTTTGAACACAGTAGTATATGAGCTATTATTCCACTATTTATTTCCCTTTTACGTAGACGATAAAATTAAAAATTTTTATTTTTTCGAGCTGTTGAGCTCGATGAGCTATTCCAGCTATGAGCTATTCCACTACTTATTTTCCTTTTACGTAGACAATAAAATTAAAAATTTTTATTTTTCGTCAACGTAAAAGGGAAATAAATAGTGGAATAGCTCATATACATATTGAAAGTTACAAATACATTATTTTCTCTTACGAATCTACTCTACAGATTTAGATTTGAGTCACTAATAATGAAATTCCTAGTTTATATTCCAAGAAGATATATTGTAAATGTTGCATTGACATCTTCGCTGCGGCGCCTATGTTCTGGTACTTTGACATAAGATTATAGATGATATCAGACCAAAAATGTACAAACTATTCGCAGTAATAATATGTGGACATCTTTCAGCGTCTCTCGAAAAAGCGAATAAATTATTCGTAGCTATTAACACCTTTATGAAGATATATCTAGTTCAATGCCTGATTTTATTCAGCTTTGGATAGAATGAAGTGTCAGTGGAACCTATTATTTTACCTATTCGAGTAATGTATATTTTAATGAATTTACGCTATTGGATCGTTATTACTTGTTGTTATTAAATAAATTTATGATAATAAAAACATACAATATATTGCCGGTACCTACAAAGACTAACACAACTCAAAACAGGCTTATTTTAATTTGCCAATTTAGAATACCAAACTTAAATAAATACGTCCAGGAGTCGATTAACTTGGAGATATATAATTGTTATATTATACGTTTATCTGATCTTTGACAAAATTATTTCACTTTGATATTCTAAAATAACAAATGAAAATAGGTTTATTATTATTATATAGTTAATTAGTAATTTTATTTTAATTTTTATAATATCTATCTTTAAGCTCTCATGATAGTCAATCGTGGTTACACTTTTATCACCTTTAGATCACTGTATGGCCTAAGCCCATATTTAGGTCACGCCTAGCCGTGACCTAAGAGTACTTTTTTGCACTGTGAAGTTAGAGCACGAGCGTAGCGAGTTAGACAGCGGGCTTAGGGCAGGCAGTACTATAAAATTCTATACGACACTCGCTTCGCTCGGGCGCTAACTATTTACAATTTATGTAACAGGTTCAATTTAAATGAATAAATAAATATTAACACAATAGTAGGTATGTGTTCTAAAATGATATAATAAAGTTAGAAGTCTATTAATTGAATTTTTTGAACCGATTAAGAAAGACCTAATTTAGATATTAATAATAAAGGTTTCGCTTTATATTTACTTGCAGTGAAGTCGATATGTTATATTTCAAGATTCAATTTGCTTTTCGCACGTAAAACTTCGCCGCTTCCATTTTGACACAGCAATACTGTACCTATAGATATAGTATGTCTCCATTATATATGGGTGATTATCAGATCGGGAGGGCAAAAAATAGATTTTATTTTCTGTACCAGATACTGGTGAATTTTTTCAGATTTTTTTAAATTAATGTTTTCGAACTGTCTGACGTTAAAGTTCAGAATTTTAGCATTTTTCGCATTTTTTCTCGATTTTGATTAACTGAGGGGTTCTCAAGAAAGCATTTTTCATAAAAATAGTTTTTTCTTTGTAAAATTTTCTAAGATTTTCTCAGTTTTTGAAAATGTCGAAAATAAAATTCATGGAGATACGTCTTTATTTTAGAAAAGTGTTAGTATGAATCCTAGAATGGATTGCGATCATTTTGGGCCTAAATTTTATGGTAGAGAAAGTCCTTATCGTACTTTTAATTTTCTAAATGTATATGTTTCACTTGCTTATATGTAACTGAAAGCATATACGTCCGGCTACAAATTAATTTTTATTGAAAAACTGAGAAAATTTTACAAAAAAAAGTATTCTTATGTTTATCATAAATAATGCTTCTGTGAGGAGTTACAAATTCATCAAAATCGGCAAAAAAATGCAAAAAATGCTGAAATCACCAACTTTGATCCTCTGTAACTCAAAAACTATGTAAAAAAAACATGAAACAATTCATGAGTACTCATGGGATTGTTATTGAGCGATTAAGTTAGTTAAGGAAGAAAAACCATTTTTGGTCGGTCGATTTGTCGGAGAATTTACCATACATATATGGCCAAGTCTCTGTCAAATCGAAAGGTCAAAAAAAAAGATTTACTCGAAATTCTCAGAAAATGTTCTGCTACTCATTCTGGATATCCCTGAATTTTTTTAGATATTTTTTTTACCCATAGTTTTGGAGATATATATATAAGAGGTCAAAAACTAAATTTTGATGATTTTGTACATTTTTAACCGATTTCCATTAATTTATAACTCCTCAGGGAAGTATTTATCGCGAATGCTTTTACTTACATATATCCAAATGAAACATATAAATTAAAAAAATTAAAAGTCCAATCAGGACTTTCTCTACCCAAAAATTCATGGAGATATCTTTTGATTGTCCGAAAGTGTCCGTATATGAATCCCCTAATGATTAACGATCGTTAGATCTAAAAAAATTCATTCGTCATAATTTATTTAAAAAATTGTACACAGTTGTGAAAAAAATATAATTAAATTCTACGAAAAATTACAAAAAAAAATGTCTATGTAAGATATTTCGAAATTTTACTTTGTTTTTGAGATAAAAAATCCTATAATATTGATAAAATTTGAGACGAATTTTATCTTTAAATACAGAATTTTGATTAATTTTTAACTCAATAAAGAAACAAAATTTCGAAATATTTTATTGAAAAATGCAAAAAAATCATCAAAATTTAGTTTTTGATCTCTTATATCACCAAAATTATGGGTCAAACAAATCTAAAAAAATTTGGGGATATCCGGAATGAGTAGCAAAACATTTACTGATAGTTTCAAGAAAATCAATTTTTTTACCTCTCGATTTGACAGACTTGGCCAAATATATGCGCGCGCGCGAATAAAAAATATTATAAAATAAGTTACTGTAATTTGTATTTAAGATTTATTTATTAAGTCTTTTTTAAATCAATTTTGCGTTTGAAAAAAATGTCAAAGTTGGTATTATATATATGCAATAATTTTGGTGCAAATGAGTATTTTTATATCTTTTATATTTTTAGTGGTTTCATACTTTTTTGCAAAAACGTACAACAATTCTAAATTTGATACATTAAATTTATGTTATAAAATAAATATTAATTACATTGATGAAATAAGTCAAGTCTGCTGCTATATTCATAGAACAGATTTAAAATATGTTCATTAAGATTATATGTTCCAAAATAATCCTCTTTCATTGATGCTTCCTTTAATTTAACATCTGACTAGAAAAAATATTATATCTTGTTCTATTCATGTATAATCATTCTGTACGTAAATATGTCCCAGGGATAAAAATGGGATAGGTAAAAGAATAAATACATAGATATTTTCTATATAATTGAATTTTATTATGATGTTTTTCCATAATTAAGATATGTCTATTATTTAATTTAATTATAATTATAATAGTAAATGTTTCGTTATGGAATAATGCATACAATATGAATAAATTAAAAAAAATAAATATCAAAGTTGTCAAATATTATTTTACGGAAAAATTAACAATTTAAAATTGCCATTATTTTCTATAGACTCATGTAACTTCATATATACATATACCAATTTTAATACATTCACATTTTTATATATATATCACGTAGTTTATGCAAAAATATTATTCACATTTATCTAAAAGCAGTTTTACCTGAAAACTCTTTTCACAAATGTGACTTACTAATTTTGTTAATAACAAAATGTATTCATAACTTGACCTTTCGACTTTACTTTCGAATTAATGCAATTAATTTTAACAAATTAATTAGATATATTAGACACAATTTCATATTAATTAAACGATAATCAAAATTAAAATACTTATATACAAGATGAATATCATATTACATTCTGAATCACGAAAATACAAAAAATCTCTTCATGGAAGCATATATAACTATGTACTTCAAGTAAGCATTTGGCATTATTTTATTTTAAGTGCGTATTAAATATTGAAAAAATAGAAAAAATTTGGCATTACTGTAGATAGTGTCAGACCCTTCTAAAATCTTGATATTTTCAAGAATTGTTTAATCTTTGACATTGTCGATGTATTTATAACCATTACGCTAATTCTATATTAAGTATACTTATAAATTGCTAAATAAAATATTTGAGTTTTATTTTGATTCTATATGAAACTTCTGCTTTGTATCAATTTATTTATTTGCTTACTGCTATTTTCCCATATCTCTACTAGTACACAATAATATTTCAGTAAATGGAAGAGTTAGTTTAAAAGGAACTTTTGATACAAATTTCTAATTGCCCTTAACTTTTAATTTTAATCAAGGTTTAAAAGTTTAGAAGATTATTCATTACTAGGAAAGAATAATTTACAATAAATTTTTTATCCAAGCCTTTGAATAATTTTACTGATAAAATCTATTTATGTAATTTTAATTGTAGAGACTTTTTGAATATTTTTTGTATCGTTTTCGAAATTATTAACGACACATTATCACTGTCACGTTATTATCAGTACGTTTTAAAAAAATTTAAAAACTAATATAATTGACATGCTTTTTATAAAAAATACAGCGATAAATTTTATATTTTGTACAATATAATAATTCTACGTTGAAAAATTATTTATATACATTCGCATGCAACGGACGAGAAATCGTATGACTTTGCGTAAAACTTGCGTAGACGCATTGTAGGACCCTCAGCTTATACGAACGTGAGTTTCTTCACCGAGTATATCACGAACCTCCTGAAATGAAATATGAAGTTTTTTGAAATTGAAGGATTTTTTTAATTGTACGAAAAATAGAAATTTTTACTGTTATTGTAGAATATTTTCACAATGTTGTCTTTAATGTAATTCACGAACCTGTAAACGTTGATAATGTCCTTCTTTGACTTTTTTATTCTCTTCCTGCTTATTGTTCTGTGTAAGAGTTAAATTATCTGGATGTAGTGGACCAAAATACCAACCGCCTTCGCCATCAAAGCGAAGAATTAATTTGTGATATTTAGATAATGAAGATACTCGATGAGTGATTGTTAATAAAGTAATTCCTTTTTTCTTAGCAGTCTCGTACATTGCACCTTCAGCTTCAAGACTTACTGCACTTGAACATTCATCAAGAAGGGCATATTGCGGAGCATGATAGAATAATCTTGTCATAGCTAATCGTTGTTTTTCTCCTCCAGACAAAGTTGAATCCCAGTCGCCAACGGCGTCAAGTCCGTCAGTTTCTCTTTCAACAATTCCACGTAAATCAACTAAATCTAACAGTTCTAGCAGTTCTTCATCTGAACATTCATCTTTTGTGCATTCAGCAGGATAAGTGATTTGATCTCGAAGGCAACCAACTGTCATGTAGGGTTTTTGCGGAATGTAAAACAAGGCTGGTCTACCAGTTTTTATGGAATAAGATTCTCCTGGTCTCGTCATAGTACCACCATATAAAGGCCATAGTCCAGAAATGATTCTAAACAAGGAGCTTTTTCCACATCCATTTGGACCAGTAATAATTAAATGATCACCAGGGCAAATCTTGAAAAAAAAAGAATATTAAAAATATTTATTTTTTTACATTTACTTGAATTTAAATAAATAGACATACTTGAAGTGTCAAGTTAGAAACTATAACTTCACAGTTTGGCGTCACTATTGGCACATCAACCAAGTTTATGCTACCATCATCACTATCTCTTACGATTCCTAAAAATGTAAAAAATAAATTTAACTAAAAAGAAGAATCATTATTTACAGTCAAAATATATTTTTCGAAAAAAAAATGTTTATTCACCCTTGATTATTGGTAAACCATCCTTAAATTCTACAAGATTTTGATCTAGAGTTATAGTTCCATTGGGAGTTCGAGTTTGACAAGTTGTCACAACATTTCTTCGATACTTACAAACAGCAGCATCATTAAAAACATCCAACATTTCACTTACTCTAGCAGCATAACCGGCTAGTGCCACTAATTCCTAAAATTGAAGAAAAAAAAATTTTGCCAAATATTTCTAAGTAAATAATAATAAATATTGATGAATATAAATACCTTGTAAGATGACATAAGTCTTTCTACTGCATCAGCACCAGAACTTAAAAGATGTTTAGATGTAGTTAAATACCTTGTACGCTCACTTACTCCACCTGTACAAACCAAGTATTTCATTTAATTTGAGAACAATATTATAAGAAAAATTAAACTACTGTAAGATACATACCATCTCCATCTGAATTTCGGGCAGATTGTAGTACTGCATTTGATGTGTAAAGCAAAGGCATAGCAATAACAAAAAGTCCAGTTCCAGACCAGACATACTTCATTAAGAATTGCTCTAACATAACATATCCCAACTTTAAGGCAAGAACTTTTCTCAAATGCACTGTCAGTGCTTTGTATGCATTTGTAAGATATCTGTGTTCTGCTCTATGACCACCATAGAAGGCAATTTCTTCAGCATGTGCACTTATTCGTGCATGAGCTTCTCTTAATTTTCCTTTACGTGCAGCTTCTTCAGAAACTAATTGACCAAATTTAGGAGATGCTAGACGTAAAACTTGTCCAGTAAGTGCAATTACAATTACAGCTAGTAGTGGACCTTGGAAAAAAAAAATAATTAATGATCAAACAGTTCAATTACTGGATAACATGAAAATTTCTACCAATATTTATTTGCTTATTTATTACACTGTAAAGTTTTATTTAATTGTTAATAACTTTATTTACCAGGTACAGTTCTAGCTCCCATTCGTGAAGAAAATGAAATAAGAGCTATTCCAACTAATGCACAATCTAGTAAGGGTTTAGTTAAACTGGAGTACAAATGTGCAACAGAGCTTGCTAGTTCTGATAAATCATCTGTCAGTCTTTGTTCAGCTCCACCAAGACGAGTATCTAATGCAGACACTCTGTAATAAGTTTGTTGACTGAGGTACATTTTGTATGCATATTCCACTAGTCGCTCTCTGTATAAAAAAAAAATTTTAGAAAATATTATTTTTATATATAAGTATATACAATATATCATTAAAAATATATTTTTGATAAATTTAAACTAGAAAAATGAGAAACAACAATATTTTACTGAACATATAATTAAATGATCAATAAAATATTATTCATTGGTTTGTTGAGTCATCCATCAAAATATTCAGTGATTATACTTGAGAGATTAAGGGACTAAAATATTGTTGAATTAATTTGAATAAATTACCTAAAACTCAGTGCCAGTCGACCTTCTAAGTATCTGATGGCTGAGTTGACGAATGTTGCAGGAAAAGCCACTGCAATCCATCTTGACAGCATCCAGAAAAAGCCTCTAACATCCCGCAGAACTATTCTCTTGACAATCTGACCTTCGAGGGTGGCAACATATACAGACAAAAATGTTCTAGCCAGTAGAGTGATGGTGGCACATGTCAACAAGCCAGCCTCTCTGGACTTCCATCCAGGGACCATAATTTTGAGCAGCATCAGTAATTGCTTAATGAAATTTCTATCCAGACCCACGGCTTTCTGCGCATTCTGCGTCTTCTTCTCGGACGTTTTTGTTCTCTTATCCTTGTCATTCTGCTGCAGCTGCTTGTTATTGTTTTGATTGCTATTAACGGCATTCTCGAGGTTCTTCACCTGGGCTATGCAAACCTTGGCACTCGCAGCCAAGTACGGATAACCGACTTTGAGGAGATAGAGAACCGTCACCGCCCCGACGACTCCCCGCGTCAGCTGTTCTTGACGTATTCCATACTTGCTCGATGTTCGGTCGATTAGCTTCGAGAAGACTGAAGTCATTTTCTCAACGTTTTGTGGCTCTCATTGAGCCAACAATTCAACGAGCCCTCCAATCCTGCAAGTTGCGACGATCAATTTAAGGATTAAATAAAAATTGGCTACGACAAAAGGATATAATTAATTATTAATTAAATAGCAATGATACTGTGCGTGTGTCGGAGCCGTTAAATCAAGCAAATAAGTATACTTAATTTATTGGTTGATATGGATAAAGAGGAGACAGAAGGCGCGAGCACAGAGCAGAAGACAAAAGAAAAAGAATGAGTAAACGAGCAAGTGAGTAACAGAGCTCGGAGACGGCGAAAGAGAGAGAAATGGAGAGGGAGAGAGCGTTTGAGCAAATTACCAGGCAATTGTCGCAGAATTTTCTAAATGTCCGCGTCCCAGCAGTCTCGGCATGACCCGCATAACCTCACTCGCGATAACTGGACATCCGCAATGCTGCAATCAGCGCGAAAATACTGATGCAGCGAGGGGCCACGCGCACACTCCGTATGTATGTTGTGTATGCTGTGTATGCATACAGTAGAGACGCAAGAACGCAAGGCAAGGAGCGCGCACACACACACTGTTGTAGCGCGCACTCACACAGGCACTGTAGCTGCGCGAAGCGAAGGGGCGATCAGCACTGCCTACTGTGCGCTCGTTTCCTCTCCCTCTGCGTTTCTGCGTGCGGCTATAGCGAGCGCAAGATAAGTATAGAGAGCGAGAGAGAGAGAGAAAAGAAAAGGCAGCTCGTGCGGCTGCGGTGTGGCTGCGCGCGCGATCGCGTTGACTGGCCAGCAGGCAGTCGCCGACTGGTTCGGCCTGCTGCGCGCCACCGTGGACTCGACTCGGGGCCGCGCTGCGTGCTCTCCTCTCCACTTTGCAGGCCACGACGATCCGATTAATGCGTGCGTGCAAGAGCAGAGAGAGAGAGAGAGAGGAAAGCTACCAGCAACTCTCGGCCGCTGACCAGCGCGGCGAACTGCGCCGACGGCTTTTCGCGAGCCTGCGCGATTTTCCTTTCTCCGAAATTCGCGCCTTTCTTCGGCGCTCGCCGCTGCAAGTGGATCGCGCGAGGGTCAGTAGTCCGCGCTTCATGCGTGAAAGGATCTCTCTCGTCTCTTTCTCTCGGCGATGCACTGGAGATATCTCCTGGAGCTAGGATGAGGCTGCGAGAGGGAAAGCGCTCCGCTGATTTTTACACCAACTGCCAGCGAGACTGCGAGAAAGTAATACTTTGCCGACGTACTTACTCATCCGTGCAGCAGCGGTCCGTTTCTTCGTTCCGCGCCGCACTTTTCTTTAATCGCTGCATTCGCAGCTGCCTCTACGCCTATAATATAGCCGCATGTACGCATTTTTTCGGGCTAGTATTATTATACCTCTTCGCGTTGGAAATTTACAAATTCAAAAGTCATCCTACGACGAGCGAACAAAAACAAAATGGAAACAAGACTTTCTCTCTTGAGAAAAACGCAGAATGGACCGTCCATTTTGTTTTAATCAGTATTTTCTCAAAACTTTTCTTCAAAACTGAAACTTGTTCCTCGAGGCGCTACTGACATTTCTATTCTCGTTTATGATTTCGCGAGCGCGAACGGTTAAAAGTTTTCAAAACTGCGGGGAATGCTACCGACTTGCACTTACCATACGGAAATTGACAATTTCACGCTGCATATGCTGTGGCATATTTGGGTTTTGCGAAAACGATCGATAGCTCATGGTAAGGGGAACGATATGTTGCACAACGCGTAGCGTACGCGCACAATATTGATGTTCGCAATTTGATCAACCATGCAGGAAGATGACTATGCAATCGGTTGGAGGAATGAGCTAATTGTAACATATTATATATTTAAAGATAATTTTTATTATTTATCGTATATATGTACACGAAAAAATCTTATCTCTATACAAAATTTACATAGGCGCGCGCCCGTGTGTGCCTGTGTCTGTGTGGGTGCGCACGCACCGCTGGTATTCATGCACGTTTCCTGCAGTTAATTTTATATTATTCGCGTCGGTAATAGCGATTCTCGATAGCAAAATAGATAAGCACACTTATTTTATTCACATGATGACTGATATAGAGCTCCGCCGCACAAATGAGTTTCTCGCGTCTTCGTATATGTGCACATATAAATGAGATAGAAGCTTATATATATATATGCTTTGCTCCTTTTTTGTCATAGAATGTACAGTAATTTACAATCGAGATCGAGGCTAGTGTGTACACACACGAACGCGGGATTCGTCTATTATTCAGATTTTATTGGTCGGAGAGAGAGCGCGCGGATATTTCTGGAAACGTATGAATCACTTTCGTCGATAAACAGCCAGCCAGTGTAGCTGTAGCTCGAGAGCATTAGCGAAACACCACTGCGCTAAGCAAGATGGATAGGTGAGCGCGAAAACGAATAAGTACGTATCCTATGGCGAGTGCATACCGCCGTCTCAAGCCCAGAAGTTATTGCAGCCGCAGAGAATAGAAAACTTATCGCCCCTTTCTTTACTCAAGATAAATTTTTACCAAAAAATGGATTGTTCATTGAAAGAGTTGATTAAATGTTTGCTAATTCTTCAATTGGAATTATTGTTGGTAAACATTTTATCGGAATTGCGGAATTCGATATTGCGCATTAATAAACGTCAATCGAAATTTTACCTTATCGTTTCTCGCAAACCCGCGTTGTGTAATTGTCGCAAAAGCGCGAGCGGCATTTTCGCATTCTCCATTCGAGAGACAAATATAACGGGCTGCACATAGCCACGCATTATACGCTACAAAAGAGCCTTTAAACGTTTCGTACAAAGAAATATCCGCACGCGCTCTGCACTAGCCTCATCGGCCTGGAACGAATGTTCGCACTGTATGTGGCACGCGTACTTGACAAATCTACTATAGACACTGTCTATTAAATGAGCGAATTACAATCGAATATATTATTCATTTTAACAGACACTCGCTGCAAAATAAGATTGTTGGATTAAGTTAAGTATAAAGAGCCATTACAAAATTAACAGGCACATAGATTATTTATCTGTTAATTTAACAGACAAAATAATCTACAGGTTAACAATATTAACAAATAAATGTGCATTATTTACCGTGTCTCGTTCATGCTCAACGCACAAACGTACTAATCTAATGACGATGAGTTGCCCGCACTCATGTATCTTATCTTATTTACAAGATAATCGAAAGACATCGAATGTCTTGCACCAATTACATAATCAAAACTTAATCGAAAAGCCTTATGGACCCGAATATTTCAAACGTTACGATATACAAATTTTTACTTGTTTATCGTAATATTGTAAATCTTCTTGTATTCGCATGTATGTATATGTATATACACTAAAAGTGTATACAAAAAAGCAACTGCATGTACTTGAATTTCTTTATGTAACTAATGAATTTTTTTCCCAAGTAACGAGAAGATCGCACGAATCACGCTGTCGATTCATGGCTCATATAACATACGTACAAAGGCATACGTTTTAATGAAGCTACTCCTTCGGTAAAAAGTCGAATGAGCCTTGTATCGACATGCGCATGAAATCACAAACGACAAGCCGTACACGATCAGTCTTAGTCGTATTCTTAATGTTTTTATTTCTACCTTATAAAAAGGTAATCGAACTTAAAAAGAAAGGCCAAACTTTATTGTCACTCGGATTGTACAGTTATATAATAACTTAAAATAATAGCTACAAAGAAAATTGAAAAGATGTCTTAAAATAAATATATGTAGCATTATTTAATGAATATTGAAAGAAATATTTGAAATATATTCTTTTTTAAAATGAAACATTATCATTGTTTTTAATTTTGTTAGTTTAGTGACATAAAATAAACTTTGTAAAAATATAAAATATTTAATTAGCAGATGGCATAATATTAAACCCAATGTCATTTTAAGCAGGTGCGAGAATATTAAATATAGTTGAGACTAGTAACTTGTAGTAAATTGATGTATTATTCATGAGTGTTAAATGTGTTTTAGGTATATTGCTTCCCAAACTTTTATTTTAAGACCCACTGGAATTTAGCATATATGTCTTTATTTACGTCTATGTTTATCAATGTTTAGCGCACCCACTCAACTGCGATTTCTACCTGCTTTGCAAACCAAAGAGATTGTGGAGAAAGGAGAGCAAAGCCCACATAGACCAGTGGGCCTTCGGAAAAAAATTTAGTTAAATTTCCTTTTTCTATGTAATATTACTTTCCGTTGTGTGAACAGACACAGCACTTATACGCGGAACGAAAGGGGGAAGAGTCTTTGTACGCCTGATAATATTATCTCGTGGAAAATGTTTTAACTGAACATTGTTTCGTTTCTGTTGCAGTTGGGCTTCTGATCATTCAAACGCGAGCGACGGCGGCATCGCGCTCGATTTCTAGGATATGGGCCCGGGCAGCCGGTGGGGCAGCGTCGGCGTAGCGGCTACATGCGGATACGAGGGCAAAGCCTCGAGTATCCGCGGGTGCGGCTGTAACGGGTTCCTCTTGAGACTCGAGCTGAAGGGCAGGCCACTCGCCGTCTTCTCACCCGTCGCGGGCGGCAGCTCCTCGGCCAACCAACCTCCCATGGGCCGACCCGGAGCAGCCGGCAACCTGTCCACGATGACGCTGCCGCTCAGCGCGCTCAGTGACCCTAGCTGCGGGGGATGAGCGCCGCCAATCGATACCAGTTGAGGCTGCTGTTGCTGCTGCTGCTGCTGTTGCTGAAGCTCCTCCGATGAGCTCCCCGACTTGCTCACACGGCCTCCTGTGTCTGCTACATTCCAAAGTCATATTTTTTCAGATTCATTTTTCGTCCCACAAACATTTATATTTTTCTTTTTTCTTGTGGCAAGTTTTTTAGGTGCTTTCGGTTCATTATAATACCGAACATGTAACTTTAAAAAATATAGCATATATTATTAAATAGACTCGAATTTTTACCTATAATTGACAATTTTTTCCGCACTGCAAAACCATTTGCCTTTTTGGCCATCATTTGCCAATCTAAATTTCTAATGAATTATGAATTATGAGATGCTCGTTGTTGTCAAAGGCAGATGGCATTGGTCGACATCTCGAATCGACGGTTATGAGAACGTGTGTGTGTGTGTGTGTGTGTGTGTGTATACGACTTGTCGCGGCAATAAACGTCATGGTCTTGCATTCGAAGACATAAATAAAACACCGAATCTCGAAGATAGTGAAAAAAGATACACGCGACGCGGTCGTCTCGATAGAAAGGTCACGTTGAGACTGGAAAAGAATTAAAAAAAAGATCTGCCCAAATTGACTAGACATTCCTGTTTCTACTTTCCGTTTTCGTTTTGTTTACAACAGTGATGATCAAGGTGGTATTAAGAAACCAAAAACTTGGGTTAATTTGTTAATAAAAATAAGGAATACATTTTGTACATATTTTAAAAATATTTTCAAGCTAATTCGACTGTAGGTTATTATCAATCCAATGCATTCATTTTTTTTATCGATATTTCATTCTCTCGGATGCTCAACGTGAGTTTGATTTCTATTACAATAAAAATCTATAAGCAAATAACGTCGAAAAAAGCTACGAAATTAACATTAGTAATAATAAAAAAACGTCATATGATTTCAAGTGCGCGCTGGCGTTTAATGATGGACTTGTTATGGTAGACAAGACGAAACAAGACCCTGGCGCGAGGAGAATGATAATACGAATGAGAATGCGCGCGACAAGCGCGAGCGTAATTGCCGCTCCATCAACGCGGGCGCGAGATAATTAGCATATACGACTGGTCGTAAAATGAGATTCAGCGTAATGCGCAAGGGAAAAGACGGGCCGCACCAACGTGTATATATAAATATATCTATATATGTAAGGTAGCCGACTGAATCACATTTAGTCCGTCGCGCGCGCACTGCCAGTGTCTTGCGCTTGCACCGCTCTGACATAAACACGCGACTCTCTTATAATGGAAATTCATTTCTGTCTCGCATTCGCGTAATAGCGCAATTTCAAAATTAACACTCCACCGCGTTTGATTAGCCTTCTCGTGCAAACGCTTACTTAACCCTCAGATTTTTTGACTTCTTTTTCTCATTTGCCACACTAACCAGACTCTCGTTATATGCTTTTATTTTTCTTTGCATGACATTGACACTTATTTCTGCCTGATTATGCAATTCAGCAAAATAATATATCAGTTTTAATATGTTAAATAACTCGTACGAATCGGCTTTATCCATTTCTTTTAGTTCTCCAAACATCTTTTATTTTCAGAGTAAACAATACAAATGTTTAATACTCTCTCAGTTTATATAAGCCAACATTTGTTAATTCAAGCAAATTTACAAAGTATATTATAAGATATACCCGTTCAATAATTATTCATTCTTTTGATTTCTTTCCTTATTACTGCCTTTTCTTACTTAAACTTTTCTTTCATAAACATTGCACATGGAAATATTATAATTACATAGCGGTACAGCATTTTTTGAAACTACATCTTACTAGGAGATTGTACTAAAGATTTTGTGAATAAAATATAATTTTTAATATAAAAGACACTTTGGCATTGAAATTTTTAAGTCTATTACATATTATTATTTTTATAAAGATTATACTAGTAGTTGTAAAAATGTACAATCTCATGATGAAAAAAGAAATCTCAAGAATGCATTCTAAAAATAATCTTTAACAAAACAATCGTTTCCAAGTTTCTAATCGAAATTTAACATCTTTATCAGGTCAGACGACAGTCTATAGAATGCTTTACGTCTCTTAACTTATCGTTTGTGCGGCGATAGTAACCCAACATTGAATCTTGATAATGCTTTTTCATAAATATATTTTTCTTTTATATGTGTGTGTGTATGTGTGTTCCAATCTCGAGACTTTTGTTAATATTTATACTTGATGACAGTCATGAAAACTGTTTTATAGTTTCGTTTTTACGTTGTAGATATCCATGTCATTAGAGAGCAATAAAATAATAATTAGCAACCTTTTTGGGATTATGACAAAGTATTCAATATTGAAAGAAAAAAAATATATAAGAAAACTATACGAGTATCATTACCATAATAATTGTAAGCGCGGCACTTGTGTAATTATCTATTTTTAAGAAATATGGATATTTGACATGAGAATTAAGGACATTGGAAAAGTAATTTGATGCAAGATTGAGAAAAAATAAGCATAATTTGCAGAGAACCGTGATAAAAGAATAATAGGCATGATGTAATTTAAATATATCGTATGAAAGAAAACTATTGATACAATCGTTTTCAGGATCCAAAAACTTGCACAAGAAAAAAACTAAAATTCCAAATGTAACAGTCGAACTAGATATTCGAGTACAAAAAATGAGCGAAGACGAGATCCGTGTCTCGTTGACTCACCAAAAGTCTTGGCTTCCCTCACGTGAGCCAATATCTTGTCGATCCTATTCCTCTTAAAGTACACATCGGCTATGTTCATCTGCCTGGTGCTCCGAAAGAGTTCGGGCTCCGTCAGCTGTTCCTCGACGATGCTCTCCTCGTCGGGAGTGCTGCTGGCGCTACTGTCGCTGGTGTGGTTGTTGTTGCTGTTGTTGCTGTTGTTGCTGCTGCTGTTGTTATTGAGATCGGCCTTGGCCTGCGCGGCATCAGCCGGCGGCGGGCTCTGGAGCGAGGCCGGCGGCAGCGGTATCCGCGTCGAGTTGGAGGAGATGTCGGGCAGCCGCCAGCGGCCGAGCTCCGTGCACCAGGAGGCCGCTGCCCTGATGGCCGCGATGTCGCGGAGCGGACAGCCAGGTCGTAAGTGCGGCACCATGGCTTCGCAGATTTGCTGAGCGAGAAGCTCACGGCGCAGCAGCTCCCGGCGCTCCTCGTCCCACGATGCCTGCAACCGCATTACATTTTTCACGAAAAATTTCGAAACAATCCTATAATGAATATCCCGGTCTCTCTGCTTGCTAGCCAGAGGAATGCTTTCGAGTTCATTTATCGCCAACTACCAAGTATTGTCCATTGAAGCTTTTTGCCTCCTATGCAAATCTACGCGCGAAAAACAAGCGTTAACCTTTTGACCAGCATGGGATATATATATGTGTCTGCGCGCGATTGCACTTTACGTAAGAGGCACGACATGTTTCTCAATCAAACAGATAATTGCCACGAGCATATATATACATTATTTTTATCGGCCTATAATTTCTGTTAGAGTAGAACGACTCATGTGAGTTGAACAATGTATGAGAAAGCCAAGTGAAAATGTCTTGGAATTAGGTGGCGATAAGATACGGCGCGGATTACCTGGAGGTCGGCGGCCTCAGCCTCGAGCTGCTTGGCCTTCCGCGCCATCTTCTTGAGCGCGTCCTCGGTGGACTTGAGTTGGCCGTAGACCTCGAAGGCGCCGCCGTTGCCCTCCTGGCTGCTCCTCTCCAGGGCTTCGGCCAGCGCCTGCAGCCGCTTACGCCGACGCTCCCGGCGCCGCCGGATCTCCGCGTCCCCGAGCGCCTCGCCGCCGATGGTCAGGCGCTCCAGGCGGCGCAGCACCTCCTGCTTGGCCGCCTCGCGCTTCCGCCGCCGGCGCTCCTCCAGCTCCGACTCCAGGCCGGGCTCGGCCTCGCGGGCGCGCTCCGGCGACGAGGACTCCAGCACTAGAACTGAGGAGGCGCGCGCGTAAGCATCGCGCTCGGCGTACGCTCCCCGGGCGGGGGGCTCCGCTGGCTCACCGTTAGCGCCGGCGACGTCCTGCGGGCCACACGGTCCGTCCTGCAACCTGGAGCACTCGCAGCTCTGCACGGCCGCCGGCTCGTCCGCCTCCATCTGCTCGCGGCTCTCGCTCGACTCCAGCAGCTTGCGCAGCCGCTGCAGCTCCAGTTGGTACTGGCGCAGTAGCGCGTCCTTGGGGTCCTCGTTGACCACCGGCTTGTTCTTGATGCAGCGCGCCCGGGCGGCGTAGCGCAGCGTGCTCAGCGTCTCCTCGGCGTCGGCGTCGCTCGGGCTGACGCAGGCGATCATGAGGGTGCGCGCGTTGCCGCCCAGACTGTCGCGCAGCAGCCGCGTCAGCTTGCTGTCCCTGCGCAGGTCGGGCCCGGGCCCCATTAGCCTCGCTGCCCCAAGCGCGCTCGTAAGAAGAAAGCAGGGCAACCAACCTGTAAGGCACGTGTCTGCCGTTGCCGGCGGCCAGGGCGCTGATGACGTTGCCCAGGGCCGACAGGCTGAGGTTGATGCTGGCCGCCTCCTTGAGCCGGTCGCCCGTGGCGCCCGTGCGGCCCTGCCGCTCCGAGCCCGCCAGGTCCACGAGGTGCAGTCTGCCCCGGCGCACCGCGCCGTTCTCCGCCGCCCCGGGCCCGATGGCGATCGCCTCCAGGGAGATGGTCAGCACGGCGTGGCTGCGCGAGCTCGCCGCGTTCATCTTGGTGGCCGCGGCGGCGCGCCGGCGGTCGCCCTGCTCCACCAGCCGCGCGCACTCCCGGGCGTCCTTGACAGTCACCTCGCGCAGCCCGCCGGCCACGTAGGTGCCGCGCACCGGGTCCTCCTGCGCAGAGAAAGACGTCAGCTGCGTGCAATTCACACGTCGCAGTGCGCCACGTACCTTGAGCTGCAGCTGGTTGTCGTTGGCCGGGTCGCTGGGCTGGAGGAGGTCGCGCAGCTTCTCGTTGTATATCTCGAGGTAGGTGAGCAGCGCCAGGTACCGCGTGTCCGAGCTCGAGGTCGAGGTGGCCTCGAAGAGGTGCTCGAGCGCCTTCTCGATGAAGCCGCGCATCGTGTGGGACTTGCCGCAGCCGGTCTGCCCGTAGGCGAAGACGGTGCCGTTGTAGCCCTCGAGCACGGCCTCGACGACGTAGGATCCAACCTCCTCGTAGACCGCATCAGTCGAGGCCTCGGGCCCGAACGCCGCGTCGAATTGGTAGACCTTGCCGGCGCCCCCGCTGTCCGCCAGGCTGCAGCAGCGCGTCCTGCTGTCCACTGTGACGACGCTCTGTAAAAAGAAACGGGCGGCAGATTTTCAGTGCAAGAGGCCGACAAATTTCCTCCTACAAGCGCTACATCGGTGTACATTATAATGACGCTCTATATTATTGTCTTATTTCTCATATTTTCTTCATTCAATCAACTTTACTTAAAAAAATATTTTTTATCCTATATATAAGGGATCTTCTGTTTCGAAGGAAAATCCTGTAATTACGTGTTTCATGAAAAACTGATAAAATACAATAATTTTAAAATTCTGCATCCGCATAGTATTATATAATGATGTATTGTTAAATTTGTAAAAATAATTTTAAAAAATGGTAGCAAAAGCTCAGGATCGGTGGAGCAGCTAAATTCGCGTGTTTTATAAAAAAAACGGATAGAGCGCGTAAAGTATAATTACAAGAAAAAAAATAAAAGAACTTGAGAAAACGCGTGCGAGAAACTCGTGTGGAGAGGATTCCTCGCCCTTACCCCCTTTAACTCCTAATGTTTATGGAGTCGACCCTTTATGCACTGAGCGAACATAATCCACATTGTGCAAGGGAAAGCTGCAGCCGGAGTCAGGCGAGGTCTTCTTCAAGAAAAAAAGAAAACCTGGCACGAGGTTGACCAGAAGGTCCGCTTCCCGCGGATGGCGAATGTGCTCCGAAATTTCGGAGCACACCAAAATACCTCGGCGTCACGGCCGAGCTTTCCGGCCTGCCGATTGGTTATAGCAAGGCGGCGGTAAATAATCAATCAGCACAGATGAGCTAAGATGAGCGGATCGAGGATGCGGTCCATCGACTGAGCTGTGACGCCACCAACTTTCACCAAAAATTCTTCGAATATACTTAAAAAAAGTAAAAAATGCGCAACGTCGCAGACTTCAATGTTTATATACAAAGATAAACCTGTAAATTTAGTCACTGGTAATCTAACCCACGATCTTCGCATTAGAAGGTCAGTACCTTAAGGTCGCCTAGTCAAATTGAGCAAATTTTTGGTTTCTTGTTTATTCGCGATATATACTTTATTAAAGAAACTGTATAAATGTACTGATTATGTATTTACGTTCAATAATTCTATTTATTCTAATTATATAAATAAAGAAGATTCAGGTAGAAGCTGATTTGTTTTGTTGATCTTTTTAATTCAAATCTGACTTTTTTCAACAAGATGAAATCATTTGAATTCAAAATCAGTTACTTTTTGTTGATTATAGGGAACTGAAGGTAAATTCGAACGAAAAGAAATTTGAGATTGAAGGATAGATATCACTTTTTGTCCAGCGGGGATCATTTAAAAAATTAAAAAAATTTCTGTTATCTATAGGGGAAAATCATTCTGGATCAACAATATAAATTTCAGATTTAAAAATATAAATATTTGATTAAAAAACAAAAAGCGTACAAAACCATTTTTGCAAAGGAACATTTTTTTTTATTCAACGGTTTCCCTTTGCATTCGAATGAATTTTACTCAATTAAAACTTAAATTAGTCGTGATCTTATAAAAACTTAAATCAGTGGTGATGTAATAAAAACTTAAACATTTTTTTATATAAATGATCTGTTTCAGCAATGATTATTTCATGACTCAACGTTTATCATTGAAAACGCAGAGTTTGGATGATTTCTTGCAAACGTAAAAACTATACTCATGAATTTTGCGAACGAATTTATTTTAATTCCCCATAAGATTATATTGGTGTTGGTAAATTATTGTATAGTATTTGAAATTCTTTTAAATTATAAATACTTTCATGCTATATTTCAACGCACTTTATAAAGATTTGTTTGACACCATTTGAAATTTTTTTAATGGCTTGAAAATATATAAAGATACCTATAACTTAGAGGTTACTAAAGTGCAATGTCACAATAGAACTTTAGCCTTCAATAATTTTATACATTAAACATTAGAAACGAAAAAAGTCTAATGTGAATATACATATAACATTCTCATCTCATAAATTAAAAATAAAATTTAGCCATTCTCTACTCCTATCATTACAGTCCTATCATTATTGATCACGTAAATTGCTTTAAAATCCAACGAAATGCACGTATACATGCATGATTTACACGTTTCGTCATAGTATTCGCTGCTATCTAATTACAGACTGTCTTTTTTATAGATATAGGTATAGAACCTCGTTATTTGACACAGTTCGTTGATACCGGTTATTAAGTAAAGCATTCGGGAATTCGATGTAAACTTGTAATAAACTGATCAGTAAAATCAAATGATACGCTAAAAATGGTTTGAGTTATAATTTTCTTACGTTTTTATCTACTCTATTCTTAATAATCCAAATAATATCATAAAATTCACCAGTTTTCGAAAAATTTTTACATGAATAATAACAAGCATTTTTTCGTAATGAAATTGGATAGTCATATGTCGTACCAATTAAATAAGTTTGCGATATTCAGAATACCAGAAATTGGTAATTGCAGAGGTATGAGTGAAAAAAGCATTTACTTAGTCATACAATTATGATAAATTATTCATCTTTTTCACATTTCTTCTAGTCTGTGGAATATATCAATCATCCTAAGCGGAAAAAGTTACACGCGTTTGAACAACCATTGCTATATATAATAAGAACATATAGGTTTATACTGTCATTAGGTTTGACTTTTATTTTCTTGATTTCTAGCCTACCAAAACTATCTCGTTTATATAAAGAAACTAAGATTGAAGTTTGTATAGAACTGCGGAAAGACATGACATGGATGCGCAGATAAAAAGAAAGCTTTAGCGTTAGTCAGTCGAGGCGGCGTCAACAAGTGTAAAAGCGTTTGCACGACAAAAATCCGAAGGAACGATGTGTCCAGTTTGCTTTCGGAAAATCCATATCGAAGATTCTCGGTATATAGGTGTGTGCGCGGTTGGACAGCCGTATGACGAAGCTAGTATATATACGCGCGCGTCCACACGCTTCAATTATTAACGGGTACGTAAAGTCTGCCGCGTGAGCGGGCGTCAACTCTCTCCTCGTAGCTGGCACACGCTTGCGATTCCAATCGATACAGCCGTGCCGTACACGCAGCGTGTATGAAAAAAACGATCCGCTGGACACATTACAAACAAGCGTGCGAGGAGATCCCGCTTATGTTATATATTTCAATGAAAAGCGTCGCCGCGCCGCGTGCCTGGCCGAGCTGCCGAGCGCGGGGCTGCAGCGACTATCGATGGAGCGAAATATGTGTCGAATCGATACCTAATGGCGAAGTGGCCAGAGTATAGAATAACACAAACGCGGACGCCGGACGCCGGCCGAGTATACGCTATTGCGCGCGAGTTAAACGGTGCTTTGCAGCCGTCCGGCGTGGCCCGCGTACACGTGCTTGCACTACTGCTACTCTAACCTACCCCGATATCTATACTACTACATATACATTGCCTAATTTCTTTCCAACAGAGATTTTAATAGTTCTGATAACATAGAGCGCGGAATCTCGCTATACATTGTGGCATTGTGGCTCTAACCGCGAATAAAGGCCTTTAGCAGGCTTCTTTAAAAGCGGTCCGCGGCTATTTATCTGAATTATTTATAATAAATAAGAATTGAAGTTTTCTCATTTTTGCAGGGCCCCGCGAGTCACTCTCGCGTACCGAGCAAGATCCTTTCATCTAGCCCCAAGATACTCGGGTATTTCCAGTAGCCAGTTACCGAGACTCGACCTGCCTACAGCGCAAAACTCTTTATCTATCTAGATCTAGATCTCGCGATTTCGTAAGGCAGTGTTCCAACCGGTGCCGATGATGGGCCGCCGTCGTGTGACAAAAATACGCACGCGCGTATGTATGTGCGTGCGTGTGTGTAGGGGGCTGCTGTATACAAAGGCAGCCGCAAACACATGCACTTGGTTGGCCGATAAAGTCCAGTGTGTTTTGTAGCGGTCGCTAAGCTACATTCGTTCGATATGACAGTGACAGTCTTCGGCATCGGTGAGCGTGCGCGAGGCGCACGTGTGCACGAGCGCACTGATACATATTATATTCGCACGCAGCACCGTCGACGACAAATTCCTATAATGTCATGTGTTAATCACTGCTTGTCCGAGAAAATACCTGCGTTATTTCTTTAATGTTTTTTTCTCGCGTCTCTCTAACTGGGAGCGATTTCTTGCTTCATAAGCAAGAATATATAACGCATTGTTACGAAATATGGTATGATTACTCCTGCACCTGTGCGTGGCGATCGTCCACTTTCTCGGTACTAATTGCTTTTCCCGATATATCCAAATTCATTCTAGCTTTAATGTCTGTATATAATTATTTTCACCAACTTACTATAATTGACTTTTTCCCATCTTATCATAATTTTCTGCGAATTTTAGTTGTAAAACCTAAATAATATATTTTGTTCTGTCGATTAATTTTCATGTTTCAAATGGAAATCAACAATACATTCATCTGATTCACTTTTATATGTATAAGTTTATAGTTCGTAAAATATTGTGTTCGGCTACTCGAGTCTGTATTTATTTAATTGATAGGAAAAATAAAGAGTAAAATAAGCGGTTGAAATTCAAGGTCAAATAGCAATCGATAAAAATTTTTTCCGAGAATTCAGAAACGACAATAAAAAATTTATCATAAAGTCTATCTAATATATTAAATGATGTAAAGATAATTTTCTCAAGTCTTAATTAATTAATATAAGAAAAAATTTAATATGAAAAAAATCATTTTTTTCTGCACTATATATACTATTTTGAAATGACACGTAGTGAAAATGAAAATTAATTAATTTTTAATTATTTAATCCATTTTTTCAATCTTTAAAGATTGATCATCAAAATTGTATCATACTTTTTTATTGTAAATATTTTATCTGCCCTACATGCAACATTAAATTTTTATTTGTTCAAGATACAAATAAAATTGATCATTTGTAAATATTCACACTTTTTTATCAGCACAGAAATAGCAAATATAAAATAAGCTATTTTAGACTTAACTTACCCGACATTTGTGATGTATCTCCTTTTGAGATATAGGGCGGCATCTTACCGCTACTTTGACAGACTCACTCATCTGCAAAAATATACATGATAAGTTTTTAAAAATTGTAACTTATATAGAATAACATAGTTTTTAATTGAGCTATAACTTATACATTTTATATGCTCGAGCATAAAGCATAAAAATTCTGTAATGCCATCAAATGTAAACTGTGTTAAAAGAATGTTATTCTGGAAATTTAAAAAATAATAAGAAATATGTCTTATAACCAGTAGTCGTATCGGGTGCAATTAATGCGTAAACAGCGATTTATCGCTGGAATCAAAATTAAATAATGATCCAACGTATGATTTCACTCATTATTTTCTCTTGTTTTCATTGTCCAGGTAAATTTTCCAAACAAGCGATATTCTTCATACTTAACTGGCGCTAATGCTTATATGTTAAAATTTTCTGCAGCTAAACTATTGTAATTATGTATATTAATGATTATGTTCATGAACAAAAGCGCCGTAAGTATGAAAGTTTTAAAAATCGATTTAACTGACGTCATCACTTGCAGAAATATGGATTTAAAGAAACTTTTTGTCGTTTGCTATATTTTTACAATCATTCAATATTATACTCATTGTTTACAACATTGTTTGTTAACCAAAATTTTGAACGATAAATTTCACCGATAGTATGCAATGTGACTGAAGATTTATCGTAAATGTTAATAAAGGCATAGAATTGCGGGCTTTAATAAATTTTCGTGCAGATAAGTATCTCGAGCGATATAACCGTTACACTTCACACGGTTGCTGCTTTCTTTTAATTTTTTTCTCACACTCGTGCGTCGTAAAATTTTTCAGTTTAAAAAAGCTCGTTTCCTGTTGCTAACCCCGCACACGTGCGTAGAGCTTCAGCGTGTATCAAGGTCAACACATGGTCTTGGACACGCGTGCACGCACACATTTAGCTTTTCCGAGTTTAACAAACGTGTACGCGTTCAGGCCTTGAACTCCACGAGGGAGCCGATGAACCATCTTTTCCCGACCCTCTGCCATCACACGCGCGCGCGAGCGCGACACACACACACACACCCATTAGGTGCACGTCACTCTTCGTTAATGAATACTTTAGTGCTGTCGATTTGTCAGTCGACGGACGAGTGCCACTCGTTTGGATTAATTGCTATTTCGAATAATTTTCTTTTCAAAACATTGCTTTTTTCGGTAATTCCACGAATCGTTTAATTTTTCTTACAAAATCCGCTTCAAAGTATGTGGTACAATGCGGAGCACATATTGAAGATCACCGGTGCATTCAAGTTTCCAATACACACGTGGAGCGAATTGCACATGACACGTAAGTATATCATACCGACGATTTTCGAGCGTTTATGTAATGGCGTTTTTAAATCGTGATATAAATAAGAATCGCACTTATCACTCGTGATGTAACAAGTGAGTAAAAATCATTGCAGATGACAAAGCGTTTTCAAATTTACACTTTGACGTATGAAAATCTAAGTGATTTATAAACCCTAATTTTGTCTACATCGTTGTTTACACAATAATTTTTAAGTTTTTTTATTTTTGGATAACCATATTTTGAGTTTTCAGTCGTTCACAAAGAATGTTGATTCATTAAAACAAAGTATATTAATTGCATACAATATTGTCAGCAATTAAGTAAGAAATTGTTATTTTTCATTTTATATTGTATTCATAAGTCGCAAGTAAATGCTGAATATTTAAAATTGAACTGAAAAATAATCAATAATAAATAAATATATCATGTTAATCTAACTTTTACTGATAAATAAGAAGTGTTAAAAAGTTGACATAGTCACAATAGGCTTTATACTTGACGCATTAAAATGTTCTTTGCATGCTATGACGTTATACTTCTTTGAACTATGTGTAAGTAAAAAGTTAACTTTCTACGTTTGCAACATAATTACGCGACTGACGATAAATTGTATTTTCTCGATCAAGTATTATGAAATAAGTAGAAAGGTCGGGTAAATTGGACCGCTTAAAAAGTTATGTGAAATATTCCGTATAAGGTATATATAGTAAGAGACAATGTGTGCGTATGTTAACGAAAGAATGTTTGCGCATATATTCATATATAAATAAAACACTACACTGCTACATACGCTATAGTCATTTAGATTTTAATCTACTCTAATGGTATTTTCAGTTTTATGAGTCATGACCATTAAAATAATGAGTAATTATGTTGACATATTTCAATATTAGTCGTAAGTAAAATGCTTCTAAAGATTCAACACTTGGCGGGACATCGAACTCAAAAAGTATTTCTTTTGTGCTGTTAAGATTCATTTGTTCAGAGCACTCCTTTGTTAAAGTATTGAAAGAACAATTATAATGGGTCATTTTGAGGTCAATGCGACTTGTACCCGCACTGTAATATCTATATTTTCACGTAGATCAGAGTTTATATAGCTTCCCCACTTTTTCAGAGCTCGAGCGATTGTAAAATGGATCATTGTCCCGATAAAGAAGGCGCGACATTAGCCGGCGTAACGCACGACATAGATTTAGATTTGAAGGGGTAGATTGCGCTTGTGTACAGGCCGCAAGCAACTGTCCCTCTCTTCCGAATCTGACCTACTGAAGAAAGTGTTCCATACGGCAAGGGCGCACGCACGCTTCATTTACTCGCCACCGAAATGTATAGGAGCTTACGGAATAATTGGGCCGCCGCGTGTGCCACTTTGCCTGCATGAGCCTCGCGCTTGTGTATTATGTGTATATGGACATACGTCGCTTATATACCGCGATCCGGAATGTTTTTCAAGAACCGATTCCGTTTTGAGGGAGTAGCTGCTATCCTTTTACGTGTATCTTCTTTTAGTTTACCTGTAGATAGTGGCTTGCCGATCTCTATGCTTTTCTTTATTCGGCCAACTCTGTATTATTATATTGAAAAGGTTATTATTAAAAATGTTCGTTCAAGTACGAGCTGCGTCCCCAATAAAGCATGATCGTTCGATTTTTTCATTTTTCAACGGAAGGTTGAGGATGAAAAGTAGAGCAACTGCAAGGCTGCGACTATAGAGCGGGAAGCTACAGGTAAGGCAGCTGCAGGTCTAGCGTGCCCGAGCAGTTGGCGCGCGCTTACCGGGCTAGCGGGAAAATTCCTGGTCGTCGAGCTCACCTCGTCGGGAGTCTCCTGGCGCAGCTCGGCATCGAAGGTGGTGAACGCTTCAACACTTTGCACGCACGGCTAATACTCGCCGGCTGCCGGCACGCACACTCCACGGGCACTCCGCGGTCTAGCGATGCGAGTTGCACTGTCAGCGGGAGTCCAGCATCGCGCGAGCGTATACCGCCTCCTCCCCCACCCTCCTGACCTGCGCCCTGGCGATTTTCCCTGGTTGTACACAGAGCGGCAGCCACCCCTTGCGAGCGCTGGTACTACGGGTGAAAAGGCGCGCGCGAGCCCGAGGCCCTCTCGAGTGCAACGCGTGGCGCCACATCGCGGTCGCCGCAGGTACTTTCTTGCGACTCACTGCGCACAGGCAAGCGCAAGAGGCAAGGCCGGCACGGGGCAATAGTTACAAAACCCCGCAGTGTTATCGCGTTCGCTCGGGACAAAGACTGACTGACAGCATGGCCGGGTACGATCTGAAGAATGAGGACGAAGTCAAGGAGTATCTAAAGAACCTCTTTACCGAGTACACGTTTGGCTGTTATAGCGAGAAGAACCCGGAGGGTGAGTGCTGGACCGAGTGCGCCCTCCATAACCTAAGCATGTCGTTCTTCATGCACTGTATCATTAGATTGTTGTTCTTTAATTCTCAGTTTGTCACCTTCTGGGGGACTACCACGAAGCCCTGAATAAGGACTTTAAGAAAGCTGCCGAAATTTACCAAAATAATTGCGACAATCTTGATTACGGACGAAGCTGTGCCAAGTTCGGTGGATACAAACTTGTAGGTAAGGAAGGCTCCTTAATTCCCACTATAGCTTGTTTATCTTCTGGGTACTAGATATAGATGTCATCAGCTACCGAAGGCACATTACGTTTCGTAATGTGTGTGCGTGCGCATGCATGTGTATCGTGTGTGAATCGAGAATATACTTATAATTTCCAAGTATTAGAACTTAGAATATGAACTATAGTATGCATTACAAATAATATGGCAATCATTTTCGTGAGAATTTCTTCATTGATAGTTTTACTCCAAAAATTTATAAGCCCACTAGTGGAAAATTTTAATTTTGCTTATTTACTATTTTGCTATTTAGGCTTACTTTCACTTTCGATTAACTGCTCTTTAAGTTTCTTCAAATCCAACTTTTTAACGTTATTATACCTGTTGTGTAGTGACAAGTTTCAGAGTAATATTACTACTGAAATAATTATTAAACTTTGTTACAAAGTTGCAAATTTTTCCTCTTATCGATTCTATTAGGAAAATTTATTTTCTGTAATTAAAAATTTCCAATTAGAAAACTTTTTTATTTCATTTGGTAAACTAAAGTTTTACTTAAACAATGGATTAAGATAATACAATTACAAACTATTGCTGATTCATACCTCAAACTAATGCATAAATGTTTTCTTTTAATTTCTGATGTCAATAAATTCGACCGACAAAAAAAAGAAAAATCATGATACTGATATAAAGAATTATTTTATTCTGTTTTAAATGCATAAATAATAGTAGTAACCTTAGCAAGAGAATGTTAGTAACTTAAAAAAAATCGAATTAAAAAAAATATCTTCATTTCAAAATTGTAAGTAAAAAAAAGAGAATAATATAGTATAAGTATGTAGACATTATACTTATACGGACATTTTATAAAAATAGTCGTAGTATTTCGGTTCCAAATGTCATATACAACATTTCTATCGTATTTTTCGGAAATTATTTTTTTCACTATCACAAGTCTTCCTCTAGAAGTAAGCAAAGATCAGATACGCTTTTGGAATGCGATAACAAATATTGTAACCCTATTGATATAGTACAAAATTATTGTATTTATAAAAATGAAAATTTGAAAATATATAATTTTAATTATTCTTATTGAACAATATAACTTTCTAGCTTACGTTTTAATAGTAAATTTTATTACTTACTGAAATGATAAATGAAACATTTAAATTGGCTCTATTTTAAAAAATAAATAATAAAATAGTCACGTCTAATGAGTAAAAAATTTATTATTGCTGTTTGGCCATTTTAACGTTACGTGTACAGTAAAGAATAGAAAATGAAATAAGAATTACGATACACGCATAGATTATATAATGGTATATCGCATAATGAGTATTCCTTAAGCAAAAATTGAATCGAATAGAGTAAACTGGTTAATAAGTGAAAAAATGATTGGATGATGTTCTTTTTAGTTTACACTAAGAATAATGACTGAATTTCACGTGAATATTTAAAAATGTGAGTATAATAACGGTTATTGTTCTGATCGAAGGTAAAGGCTGTCAAGCCAACGTACCGACAGCCTTCAAATATATGAAAAAAGCCTGCGAACTGGACGACGAGGTCGGATGTACGAACGCGGGTATCGTCTCGATAAGCAGTCCAGAAATTAACAAACACGACAAGGAGACGATAGTAAAGAACGGTATACGCATGCTGGACAAGGCATGCACGGAGAAGAAAACGGAGAAAGCCTGCTTCTTCCTCTCGGGCCTCTACATGCGAGGCATCGACGACGTCGTGCCGAAAAATCCCGTCGAGGCCTACAAGAACGCGCTGAAGGCTTGCGAGTACGGCAATCCCTACGCCTGCGCCAACGTGGCGCAGATGCACACACGAGGCGAAGGCGCGCAGAAGAACAGCGAACTCGCCGAGGTTTTTAAGAAAAGGGCTAGCCAGCTCGAAAAGGAGATAAAGGAGGTCAGACAGCAGATCAAATTCGGACTGGGGACAGAGAGCTAATATTGTTATCCCTTCCACTCTTCTACATACATAAATATATATATTTATTGTTAAATACACATTGTTCATAAGAAATCTTAACGACTCACTTCTTTCCAACTCTTTTTCTTATTTTTTACCTCTAAAAATTCATTATAATTGCAAAAAAGAAAAATTTTAATATGTTAGAGACATGCGTGTAGATTGTATTATGTATACATTGATAAGTTGGTATATTTTATTAGCAGTTAAACCTGCTTAACTTCATCGCTGTTATCGTATAATATTTCTTATAATATATTTTATTCATCAAGTTGTAAAATACCTTTTCAATTCATTGAAAAACTCGATTGAGAAAATCATGTATCAGCTTCGTTAAGAGAACCACGCAGAACGCCATCAGCCATTAGTCAAACATTTTACAACTATTCGTTAAGAAAAGTAAGTGGCCCGCTTTCGCTTTAGCTCGCATCGCTGTTTCACTTCGAATGCGGGTAAAACGGTAAAAATAATCCTGTTTGTTTTTACCCATCACTTGAGAATTGTACGTTTAACATGCTTACAAAAAGCGTCAATTATTTATTTGAGCAATCAAGTGTTTGTCTTTTAGCAAAATTTTTAAAATCTTCATTCTTGCCATTTACAATTTACATTCAATTAGTTTTAACATTTAACCTTTTAAAATAATCTTGTAGTTAGATAAGATTCTAATAGAAATCTCATGTTGAAAAATTGATTAAGAATTTAATCTTGTGATATTACATATTATCAAGAGAAATAGAATAACAATGTATATGTATATATTTTTGTATTAATTATAAAGACGAGTAAATGCGAATCAATTGTATTAGCATCGTGACGGAAGATTAATTAATTATACATACATTGCATTAAATATCTCGTTTAATTATTTAATTATTCATCTGTGTCAAGCGCGTATCGATAATTGTATAGTATCGCGGAAATAATATATTTAAAAAATGAGTACGATATGATCTGTAAAGTGAGGGATTTCGAAAAATTTCCACTCGTCCACGACTAGGCGAGATCTCGTATTTATCTTTAACGAAGTATATTATCGGCTCTCGCTTACTATCTCGAAAAGCAATCCTTATATTTTTGGGATAGAAAGCTAAGAAGCGCGAGATAGCGGAGAAAAAGGAGCGAGAGCCAACGATATTATTTCGTGTTAACAGGCGATTATCTTGCGCGTATTTCCCTTTCCCACTCTCGCTCTTTCTCGCGCCCGAGCCCCGTTCTAAAGCCATTTTTTCAGTGCCCCTCTACTCCGACTGATTTTCGAACGGAGCGCGGCACTGGCGCTCGAGTCCGTCCGCGCCACTTGGATCGCCGATCGTTCCACGAAGAGTCACGCAGAGTCACTCAGTCGCACAACAAGATGAACAAGCCGATCGCCTTCGCGGCTCTGGCCGCCTTCGCCGCCTTCTCTTGCTTCAGCTCGGTAAGTATAATCATGCCTTTCCTTTTTTTCCTCGCCTTATTAGGGGGGTTTCTCTTTGCCGACGTCTACGTTGCTTTATATAGCTTTTCTAGTCATTCAAACAGATTGCAGCGTGCGTATTGTGTATTTTCCTAGGCAAATTCAATAAATTTTTTCAGCTTTGATTGCAATGAAAGCAGTGTAAACGCTTGGATTATACCACGCACGTCTATACGTAAATAGGTCTCGCGCTGCTCTATTCACATTAATTCATATTAATGGCGCGCTAATAAGCGGCATTTCCTCGAAAGGCACAATGTAAACAGAACTCGCTATGGTCTCTCTAATAGGTTGCCGGACAGAAGCAAGACAAGACCGTGCTCAGGGTCGACGTGTACTACGAGGCGCTCTGCCCCGACAGCATTTATTTCATTACTCAAGAGCTGGCTCCCGCTTTCAAAGATCTCAAGGATGTCTTGAAAGTGAACTTGGTGCCTTTCGGCAAAGCTTCTGTAAGTACAGCCTCGACGCAGTCTCAACAATTTATCAACAAATGTCGTGACAATAATAAAATATGCCTGCTCATAGTGGGTCCCCGGCAACCCACCGGAATTCACCTGCCAGCACGGGCCGAGCGAGTGCCGCGGCAACCGGGCGCAGGCATGCGCGCTCCACGAGATCGAGCAGACTCTGAAGCCGGAGGACCGCCAGCTGAAACAAGTAGAAGTCGTTAATTGCGCAATGTCGAATCGCAGCCCGGCATCTGCTGTGCCTCAGGTACGTGTTTATTACACACGCTTACGCGCGCACCGAGCATGATTTCCATACCGCTGAAAAGTATGTTATATAGCCGCTCACGCCTCGAGCATTAAACGTGGCTTGACGGGACGCTTGCGCACATGAAAACATTATTCATTGGCGCAAATGCCTAAGTGATTTCTATTTGTTCTGGAAATGCAAAGTATTATAGTCTACCTCATTAAACGAACGGCATGTTTGTGCGAGTCTGTGCGTACAGTGTAATTATCCTTCTAGTATTTTTCATCGATGAAGAAGCGGTGAATGGTAATTTTTAATATAATGCATGATTCTTGTTTTTCTCTACTTCAGTGCGCGGAAAAACACGGGCTGAGCGGAGAATCGGTCGAGCGCATCAAGACCTGCAGCAAAACGAATCTTGGCAATGAGCTTCTTATCGCGCACGGCGAGAAGACGAAAACCTTCCAGTCGCCGCTTACCTTCGTCCCGACCATTGTCATCAACGGCGTAAGTCTTTTCTTCCTTATCTTATACTCGGCAGGTCAAATAACTGCAAACTAGTATAAAAATAAAACAAAATACATCTTATGTTCAGGAAAAGTTATGTATTTTCCTATTTTCTCAAAAATTTCTGGATTTTAAGGACTGTTTTGAAATTTTGCTTGATTAAAAAACCATTTGTAATTTTTCTTATAAATTTATTCATCACATTTTATTTAAAATGTACTACTCTAACTATATACACATAAATTTATATTTTTTATTATATTCTTAATAGTATGACGACTATATTGAAATAAAATTTTTTTGCATATAATCTACAATTACAGCGAAGGGGCATACAAAATAGAATTTACAGTATTTACATTTTTACAATGACGTACGTCATTTACACATATAGGAAGTAGTTCTACAAGAAAATCGTAAACTACTTCACGCCTTAGTTTACGATAAAAATAAAAACATCATTGAGTCAATGTTGACAAAACCATATATTCCTGTTTTTAGGAGAAGAAATCAGAAGCATTCAGAAATTTCACTGCTACCGTCTGCCAACTCATCCCAGCTGGTGAGAAACCATCGGTTTGCGGACCACAGTAAATAGAAGGAAAAGCATTGACGACAAGCACTGGCACGAAAGACCAGGAGATCTAATGGAAATTCTCATCCCCGACAAAGACCAGTGATCTGTATTAGAAAACAATTTGAGCTGTGCGCTCAATCAATATCTTTCGATGCTACTCGATTATTTACAAATGTACAAAAAAATTTTACAAGACACGTTAAACATCTAAGAGATGTATTAATGTCTTTTGTCTAAAATGAAATTTTTTTATCTAAATATTTGACTAAAATACCAATTGCCTGTAGTAAAGTCTTTTTAAATCGTTGAAAAAAGTCTTGCTTAGTTATTTTCCTCTCCAAGTCCGGTTTAGTCGAACCAAGGATAACGGCTTGTTTCACATAAATTACTTTACGCGTCATCAGTCCTTCTCGCCTCGCGATGATGGATATATAGGTGTAAGAATCATTCGCACCAATCTTTAGGTGAGACAAACGATTCCATTTTAACAGTCTTGATAGTCGATTTTCGCATCGATTTTAAATGAATTATTCGCTATTCGCCAATAAAGACTGAATCTTCCAGACTGCTCAGCTCCAAAAATTGCTGCTCTATATCAGAACCTAAATCTTGTAAATCTGCAAGATCTTCTTCACCGCCATATCCTGAAACACAAATAACAATGATTCATTAGTATTTGCATGATAAAAAATTGATTTATAACTTTGCGAAAATCCTTTTACAAATTTTATTCAACGATATCAATTAATTCATGTATATGATGCTGAATTCTGATAGTAATTATTGTACAAAGAAAATATCTGAATTCTATAAGAACGTTTAATTTATAATACGACTCGTATTGTATTTAACTTTATTGGAGACGTTACTTGGATTGAAAGTTGAATTTTAAAACAATTGCTGTATACTACCTCTATACCATTTTTTGGCATTCGACCAAAAATAAAATCAATAATAATAATAATAATAATAATTTATTATACTTTTGAATGTTATAGAAAACAAATTAAAACGGCGTATACAAATATTTACTGAGGCAATAGTTTATTTGATTGCAGCTTTTAGTACATTATAAACATTAATTCTGCGAGCACTAGAGCGACATAAATAAGATGCAACAAAGTATCGCTTCGTTATTCGATGTAGTTAATTAGCGTCGCAAAGGGCCAATTAATGCCGTATCTTGTCCGTATTCATATGTGTATGAGTACAAATCGGTCAACTGATGTAGCGTACCATACTTGCTCTCGACTCTGCATGCCTCTCACACATTATAAAAATGGATTAGAAAAGCGCGAGTGCGCGTGCGTCGCACGTGGCATGCATGGCACGTGCGAGCGCGCGCGCGGCCAAAAAAGTATGGAATATTATTTTAAGACTCGCTGTGGGGTAGAGACATAAACTGCACCGAAAGTGTTGCAGCAGCACCTCCTCTGAGATTCAATATGGTGGGTCGCGCGTACGCGTAGCACTATTCAATGCGCACACGCCAGCCATTACTCAGCTGCGTGCTTTTGCAAAAACATGCGCACTTTGACACCTACGTGCCCTCGTCTGCTCCGCCAGCGAATGGAAGCTTTTCAACGTGCTTCGTAAAAATAAGCTACGGGCCCCGCTCGCCCTCCCCTCCGCCCCCACGACTTTCGGCATGTGGGTATACGTAGCAGGGTGTATTTATATAAGCCCTTTCCTCGGCGCGGTACAGCTGTTTATGCTGCGAGGGCACGCGCGACTGCCCTGACAAGTTGGCAGCTGTTTTACGGAATTGAGCTTGGGCAATTTAGCGAAGGCTAGCCGGAGCCGAGATAAGCGGACTTACCGATAGAGTCCAGTCCAAAGTGGCTCTTGTCGTCGATGAGGAAGCGCGCGACCGACTCGTACGGTATGTACTCGTGGCCCTCGTCCATGTTGTTGGGCACGTGGTCGACCATCGGCGAGACGGCCGCGGGGTAGGGCTTCAGCTCGAGCTCGTCGAAGACGTCGAGAGGGTCCTTCTGCGAGCCGTAGTCCGAGGAGACGGACGGGTGGCGCGAGGGCTGCTGCTGTCGGTGGCTCGTCGGGGCCTGCTGGCTGGCCGTCACCGAGGAGACGCTCGAGGTGCTCGAGTTGCGCCGGTTCGCCTTGCCGGACAGTCGGCCCTCCGCCGTCGGGGACGAGGAGAAGCCGCCGGTGTCCGTGTGGTTCTTGGCGTGCTTGCGCAGGGACGATGGGTCGGTGTAGCGCTTCCCGCAGCCGGCCACCTGGCACGCGTACGGTTTCTGCAAAAGCCATCGGCTTCATGAATCCCCGCACTCCCAGTCTCTACCTTATATCGGTACATGTATGCGCTCGATGAGAGTATTACCGTGTCGTAGTGCGTCCTCTGGTGCTTCGCCCGGTCGCTGCTGTTGCTGAAGGCCTTGGTGCAGCCGCGGTGCTGGCAGGCGTAGGGCCTCTCGCCGGTGTGCGACCTCTGATGGATCTTGAGGTTCTCCAGGCGCGAGAAGGCCTTCTTGCAGCCCGCAAACTAGAAAAGTCATGGTGAGCCGCTCGTCAGCCATTGGCGACTAAAAGGACGCATCATGCGTACGCAGGATGTTGAGCTACTCACGGGACATTTGTTGGGCTTTTCTCCGCTGTGCACTCGCATGTGTATCAGAAGCTTGTACCTCGCGTTGAAGGGCCGGTCGCGCGAGCAGCCCTGCCAGAGGCAGGCGAATTGAAAGTCGTCTTGGTTGCCGCTCGCGCAGTCCTTCTGCCTGGCGCTGCCGTCCCTCTCCTTATCGCGATGCAGCCGGCGGCCGGTGCCGTGGCCGCTCGAGGAACAGGACTCGACGTGGCGCCTCTCGATGTGCTGCACGAGGCCGATCTGTTCGGTGAAGGCGCAGCCGCAGTCCAGCCACAGGCACGGGTACGAAGGAGTCGAGCCGTCGTCCGATTGGCCGCTTCCTGAATCGAAGGGAGCAACAGTTCTCGTTAGACAATCGTGCCCGCGTGCGCGTTGTTCTTCGCGGCTTTACTTACCGTACGACTCCTCCTGTGCGTCTCTGTCGGCAGGCTTCTGCTGGGAGTAGAGCCTCGGGTGCTCGGCGTTGAGCATGAGGCCCTCGTCCCTCGGCAGAACAATCTGGTTGTCGGCGGCCGCGATCGGCTCGCACTTTATGTTGTCCAGGACGCTGCTGTGGTGGAAGCTGTCCTGTACAGGGGGGTTCAGCTGCGCGGAGAGCAGGTGACCCACGGGGTAGGTTGACTCGGTCTCGATCTGAGGCACCGCATCCGGCAAATACTGCATAGATTCACACATCTGTTGCCCGGACATTTGCATCTGCGGGCCTTCCTGGTTCGGCAAAGTCGTCGGGTCCCCTCTGCGAAGAATAATTCATGCTTGATTAATCGATCGGCCAGTCAAGTCTGGCATTTAGACCTCGACGCGCACGACGTACCTGATGAGGCTGAGGTCAAAGTCGTCGACGGCCTGCAGCGATTCCTCGAGGTTCAGCTGCGACTGCTGAAGAATCGCCGGAAAATTGAGGAGGGCCGATTCGTCGTGGTACTGGTTCGAAAGCTCCTCCTGGTACTGATACATATGACAGGAGTTGTCCAGCTGGCCAGCAGCAGGCGCAAAACTCCGCGAGAAGCCAAAGGCCGTGTTGACGGATGGCAGTCTGTGATTCGACTCCTCGTTGCCGTTCGCCGTCCAGCTGGCTGGGTACGCCTGCTCCCAGTCGTTGGTGCCATCAGCGCTCCAGCAGTTGGCTGCGAAGCCATTGCCGTTATTGGCGGCCGGGTACATGCCGTCCCTCTCGGTGACTCGCGCTAGGACGTGTTGGAACTCTTCGTCGAGGTGCATTCTTTTTCTCGCACCTATTGAAATTCAGTATTAGTAATATTATGCATGCTTTTTCCCCGAGCGACTTCTCCAAGTGAGATAAACCCAAGTGCGCACTAGATTTCACGGATGTAGTAAACCGAGGCCAAGCAGACGGCGCCGATATATAACTTATATATTTCGTGCATATGTTAAAAAATTCATAATTTCAAGCTCGAGCTTTTATCTCGCGTTGACGTCGCTAAGGTCAGATCCGAGTGAACTGCCAAAGTTGCGAAAACGCCACCGCCGCGGCTGCGGCCCGATTCGGCGCTTTTCTATCATCATCAGCGCCACTCTTTCTCTCCGTACATAATAGTTTGATCCTATTAGACGAGACTTGTATCCGCGACGATAAAAAGCGCTCCGCGAGTGGTTACATAAGTCGCGCGAGAGCGTACACCTATATTGTCACAGCCGAGAAATGGAAAAGTCTTTTTCGCATCTTTCGCCGCGCGATTCCAAGCGAGCCAATATGTAATCGCGGGCACGCGCGAGTCAATGATCGCTGGCTCGGCCGCGCGGGCAGAGCTTGCGCATTGGGGAAAACAATTTCCGTTTTCCAGATCGGCGATATTCAACGCTCGCGTATCTTAGCCAGTGGCTTGAGTTGATAAGTTGCCGGGCGAAACTGTCGGTCAACGAGTACTCGCGCAGCTGCCTCGTATGCTCCGAAGCCGATGTGAGCCGCGCGCGCTCCGAGTGGCACAGATGGTCGCGAGCGCAAGATTCGATCGGGGTACCCGAGGAGAAGACGAAAAGAATCAAAGGAAGGAAACTCACTTGATCTTTGGGGTCCTTGCGGTCCAGTCTGCTGCCTCCTCACATGTACGTCGGCACTGCTGCTCTTCTCGTTCTCTCTTCCTCTCACTACCGCGGCGGAGTAGTTGCTCGCACGTCTTATCGCTCTCTAGCGCGCAAGCTCCTCTCGCACGATATTATTCCACTGAGTACAAAGTATGTAATAATCTCTCGCTCGCTCACTCCGCTCCGCGCGCGCAAACACGCACACACAGACACGCGCGCACTAATCTTTCGCAAGATACAGGCCTCTACGTCAGTAGTCGGCGACGGTAGCGGCTGCGCGGGGCAAGGGGAAAATGATCGCGGGGGTTGTCATTAAAGTCACACGCGAACTCTCGCGACGACGCAACGACTTACTACGTCGACGCGCTGCCAGCAAGTGAAGAGGCCCGAGAGATAAGGAGGCAGAGTCGGCACGAGTCGCAACGAGACGTCTTGAGAGAGAGAGAGAGAGAGAGAGACGTCAGGGCAACGGCTGCACATTCGGTCCCCACCACCGCGGCTCGGCCCTACCCCCGGAAAAAAAACTCGCGTCTACGCGCCTGTGTCAGTGGAGACGGCGGTGCATTATGGGACCCCGAGACTTGCCGGCTCCTTCGCGCCGCCCACTCGCGTGGCTCGCCGGATTCTACTCGTCTCCGTCTATGTGCATCTTCTTGCTCTCCTTCTTTTTCTCATTCTCCGATAGCCTGAACCTGCAGTGTCAACTGCTTTCCATCCCCATTGCTAAAGGGCTTTTATCATGATCCATTCCACGAGTTGCCGAGAAATCTGACGTAAATCAATTGTAGACTCGCTCTGCGAATTCACATCTCTATGTGTACGAAACACATATTATAGGTATCGTAAATCACTGAGGCACACATATAGAAGAATCAAATATGTTTGCCGACATTCGTCAACATGTATATGCACACACTGTGTTTTTCTAATCAATTTACGCAATAAGTCTTATTAAACCAAAGTCATTCGACGCGAACAAGTTGATCGCATGAAATACGATTGATCTTTTGGTATTAGCGATCACGCGGCTCTGCGCCACATCCCTCGCTCTTTAAACTTTTCAGTACAATTGTCGTACCCCATCATGCTTCATGCACACTAAGAATTTCTTCCCATTATCCAAAATTTTTGGCTTGTTAGTTATATGCGAAGATGCCATTGACATAAAGTTAAATTGGGAGATTCAAATTTCCATATTCTATCATTTTATCAATACGTAAGAGAAGCCTGAATTAATCTCAGATTATGACTATCACCGTTTTCAAGAAGATTGACACTCCTAATGTATGACAAGTTAACAGTTACTCAAGCGAAACTTTAATTCGAAATCAGGTGATGAAATTTATCACGATTTTTTTCGTTATTATTTTTACTTCTGAAGCCTCGTATTTTTCCATCAGCAAGATAAATCAAGTTGGAGTTTATAACATACGTTTTAAAATGATGTAATGTTAATGACTTAAAATTATATATATATATAACACTGTGTAAAATACTGTGCGCAAACGCTGTTGACGCTTTCGACTACATGCGTTGCACTCCCCGGCTTCGTGCTTTTTGTGCAAGTGTTATATCTGGAACGCGTAGTACGTAGATGTATTATAAATTTTAATTTAGAAATGGAGGAAATACTGTCTTCTGATAATTTTATTGTAAGAATACTTTATCTGCCATACCAGGCCGTGACATCAGTCTCTAAACAGATAGGTTCAGGTAGAGGTTACAACGAATATGCGAGAAAAGTTATTACATTTACGTCGTAATTTATGTCTATCGATTTTATACTTTTCGTATCATACAAAAAGAAACGTTGTTACGAAAAATGCATAATAAGTTAAAAAATTTTAGAGCTTAAATTGATTGCAAGAATATTAAAAAATGAACGTCCCCTCTAAGCTATGTAGAGTCAGTTGAACAGAGGAATCAAATGCTATGAGAAAATGATCCTTCCCTGTTTGCATGATGGTAGCAACACACGCACGTTTACAGATCAGTCCGGACTTGCTACGTTGTTGTCAGGTGGATCCGATTTCTTATTTTTTTTTTCTATCTTTTTCTATCCTTACAGCAGCAGACTTTATATTAGTTTTGGGGTAATTGGTGGGAACCTCGGCATCGGTTTTCCAATTTCGGAGGTCTTAAACCCCGCGGCGCATAAAAAGATCAACACATTAAAAAAAACTCTGTCTCAGTCTCTCTCTCTCTCTCTCTCTCTCTCTCTGCATGTCGCTCGGCACAGGGGCGGGCGAGAGCGAAAAGTCGTGTAAGAGCTTTCATAAGAGAGAAAGAGAGAGGGAGAGAGCGATGGGAACGGTGGAAAAAGGAGCCGAGCGCATCCTCAGCAGGTTTTCCGTATGAGGAAAAAAAATGCTCGACCAGCTGCGGCGCACACGCGTGACTACCCGTGCAGCCGAAAGCTCTCGGGGGTCCTAAGTTTTCTCGAGCGACTCTCTCACCTCTCGAGTGCTCATTACGCCCCCGCGTACGCTTACACCACACGCGCTTGTCATAACCGTCAGAGTTCTGAGATAAACGGTGAGAAAGCAAATTCTTAATGGCCGGGTATAGATCTGTCGTCTGAAATTTTTGATACTTAGAAATGATTCGCCAGAAAGAAGATTTTCAACTTATTTAGTATATTGATCATTGCTAAAATTGTTGACGACTACTGTGACTCTTAATAATAAAAATGTATAATATCACATATTATGATTTCACATTTTCTTGAAAAGGCAAGAAATCTTGAGTCTTGCGATTATGAAATTCTGTATGTAGTCTAATCAATAGTAAAAGATTGTAATAGTATTTATCTTCGGAATATTTTGACATAGATTTTTAAATCGGTTGAAAATTACCCCAAAACGAAATCAGCTGAGCTATTCACATGGTTGGCATCGAAACAAGATTAACGGTCGATAGTTTCATTTGCAAGCGGATCCCGAGAGAGAAAGAGGGAGAGAGATGTGTTGATGACCCTAGACTTATGTCCGCGCGAGCTCGAATGGACTTGCATGCGGGCTGCACACGCGCGTGCACACATGTGCTGCACGCACGTGGTGCGCGCGCGCTACGCGTATGTGTGTGTGTGTGTGTGCGTGTATATATATGCGTTTAGATTTTTAGAATAATTTCATGTGTCACGTACGGGCCGCGCGAAAAAAGCAGCTCGTGCCCGTTCGCGTATAAACGCATGTGCACAGCAACTCGTGCAAAAAAGCTCACGCGCCCGCCGCGGTTCAACGCTCTATTATGCGCGCAGCTCATAATGAAACTATATATTATATGCGGCGCACGTGTGCAGTGCTGCGCAAAGAAATTTATAAGCGTGAGGCGCTAGAAACGAAGGCGACGGATGACGCCAACCCCGTTGGATTACACCCCGGCCGTAACGGTTTTCTCTCTCCTCGTCTTTTAGTTAGCTCGACACGCTGCTCGCTTTATTATTCAAAGCGTCTCCAACATTTTTTTTCTCCTCTTTACGACGTGTAAATGAAATTAGTAGTTTTGGCGATAAACTTCTAATGGCTGTGGAGCACTTAAATTTATGCTCATGAGCTCAGCAGGAGTTCATAGTGCAGTGTCTTCTTATATTTTTCTTTTACATTTCTTCACTGAATATTGAAGAATATCAACCTTTCTATGTATAATAATAACCAAAGCTAATATATTTCATGGAAAAGTTCGTTTGAACAAGTTTTTCAGTCACACTTTACAATCCAACATTTATTCCTTTTTTCATTCACAATCATACGTGTAATCGCGCTTGATACTGTACAGTGAAAAAAGCGTGTTAAGAAAGCAAAAATGACGCAAGAAGCGCGCGCGTCAAGCGTCTGATACATTAAACACTTATTTCCTTATGAATATAGTATTTTTAAACCGCTAACGAGGCGCCTATTAAATTTCACAATTTCGTATAAATCTTTTGTAAAAGCAACATTCTATGGATAGTTTCGGGAGTTACCTTATAGGTAAATATATCAGTTTATCTGCGTAGGCAAAGATCATATATAGAGAGACCGCTGCTAAGCGAAAGACTATGTCCTGCGCAAGTGTGCGTCAATTGCGCTGTCCCACATCTTCCTCCCTTTATTTTCAGGCTCTCATTGCAGAGGCGAGGGCAAAAAATCCCGCGATATTTACTCCGCGAGGAAGTGCATGATGCGAGCTGCAGTGCATCGGCGGCTCGGGTTCGGGCGCTGCAGGCCAGTCAAGTGATAGAGCGGCACATGTGTGCACTGCCAGCCCTTCCACTCGTTCGCCCCATCGAGCTTTTTTGTCGAGGCACCTGTCAACCTCGTTCGCGCCGCCGCGCTCACATGTGCTCGCACCCCCTCCCCTCTCCCTACCCCCTCACGCTTGCCACTAAAATAATATATGTCTACATGTATATATATATACTGCTACGAGGCAACACGTTTGTGTATAGTTGTACGCAAGATCGGGTATATGTGCAAGCCTCGACAAAAAGTGGAAAACGTGCGTGCTCTCTTAAAAAGTCCATATTTGAGAGAGTCAACCCCTCTCTATACTTATTCCAGACCCGAGTGTATCGTTTAAACATGCGTATGTGCGCGAGAGAAAAAAGGTACTTTTATAAATCAAACTGTGCGCTTTTATGCGAGCTTGCTCTTAGGAATCATGGTTTGAGAAAATGGCTATAATAAAAAACAATCTTTTAATTTTAAATAAAACATTGCTCAACATTCTGCTAAAACATCTCATTGTGATTCTCTACATCTGCGACTTTACTTGAGATATCATATATCTGATCACTAGTTCGGCATCGATTGTTCTCATAAATCAGCTTAAATCTTGAAACACTTGAATTTATCAAAAATTTTCTACTATTTTCGTCATGAAATTGTAAACCATTTGTAGAATTAATAATAAATAACGTCTGGATTAAAAATCTTGTTTACCGAAACACGTATATAAAAGACCTTTGTCTCAGACCTGTAATTAAACAACGACATATCATGATTATGCATCTAGCTGCCTTATCAAACTGAAAATGAGTAACTTTAAAAAATATGTACAAACACGTGTAATACTATCACAAAGAGTGTGCAATTAATAGATAATATTAATCACAAGTACCTTTATTATTACTGATATAGGGGTATAGCAAAAACCGTATGAATTATACTTAATATGAAATTTAGAGAAAAAGAAAATAAAACTAAAGAGCGAGAGCTTTTTAGATCTTTTTTCAGAAGTGGAAAATATTGATTCCTTCAAAAGCTATGTGACTTTGAAGTTGAGCTTAGAATTCACGTGGTCAATAGTTGGGACAATGGTTCACCTTTTCACACCGTTTTTATAAATTTTTAGCTCAACTTCAAACTCACATAGCTTTTAAAGGAATCAACATTTTCCGATTCTGAAAAAAAATCTGGAAAGCTCTCGCGCTTTAGTTTTATTCTTTTTTTTCCAAATTTCATATTAAGTTGTTTTTGGTGAAATAATTTAGAACTGAACCAAAGCTATTTTGAATCATTTTTAAACAATTGATTATTGGCCCCAGAAAAATGATAGCCTTCGATGGACTTTATTCAACTGCGGATATCTCTTCTAGAGACCCTAACGAACAAGAACAACCAAATTTGGAAGATGTACTCGAAAAAAAATTTGGGATCCATTTTTCCAAGTTTTTCGCAGCATTTGTGAGATTGGCACATATATGTATTAGATATGTATAAAAGAAATTATATGAAATAACTTATAACTGTCTTTCTCTGCTACAGTGTAATTTAATATACAAAATTCCATTCGGACCAACTTTATTAACGTTTATAGATAATATTCTGAAACATTATGAATTGCAGTTTTCAATATAACGACATTTAATGTTTTGAAGATAGAAAATTCAAAGCTGCGCAAATACAATTATTGCATGTATAATATGACTTAGCAGAAAAAATAATAATTCTACAAATTAATTATTAATTTTTTTGTTTTCCGATCATGACTGATTTCATTTGCGACTCGTTGATTTGCTTTCAGTATATATGTACTTATATTGGTGATAAATGGAAAAATATAAAAAAGTTTTTCCAACGAACTATAAAAATTAATGATATTATATTATATTATTGTGCAATATGTAAGTCTTTAAATGATTAGTTAAAACTATGTATAGTTTTTTTAATTTAATTAATATCGGGAATAACGAATGTTCTTGGCGCAAAAAATTTAATTTAGAAACTTTAGAAACTAAATTTAATTACATATTCAATTGACGGTACACCTTATGTAACATTCTTGATAAGACATGTGTATATAATAAAACAAACTGAATTTTTAAAGAAAACTAAATATGAAACAGGTCAACACATTCTTGACATAGAATTCTAATAAAATCATATTTACATGCAATTGTATTGGGAAAACTAATAAAAATTGTAGCACCTGTAATATGATGGACTATAAGGAAGATTTCTCAATTTACGCATAGATTTCATCATAGCCGTTTTATCATCAAGCGATTATCAAAAATAGTGAAAATTTTTTCAACTGTCACGCCTCCGAGAGATAAGAACCAAACAATATGTATATATAAATGTATGCGAGTCGTTTTTTCCAGCATATCATTCAGAATGTTCTTATTAGCTAGCTATACTTGCTTCAAGTTTTTCCTTCGCAAGTATAGTCAGATAATAAGAGTGAAAGAGAGGGCGAGAAAGAGAGAGAGAGAGAGAGAGAGAGAGAGAGAGAGAGAGAGAATGTGGCAACACTGTGGTTCGAAATAATAAAAATACAATCAACAAGTATGCCACGAGTTATATACGTTATAATGTATTAAGTCGAAGTCTCTCGGATTCCCCGCGAAGAAAGATAGGAGCTTATCAGTAAAATATTATTTTGTTTATTTATCGTTCGACTGAATGCTCTCGCACTTTAAATTGTATTTTATCGGAAATTACGAAGCGCTAAAAATTCAAACGACTAGCGATAATCAAAGAGAAGTTGATTTAAAAATAATATAAAGGTGACATTGATGAATATTATATGTATATAGCGGTAGTCATGGAATCATGATTTTTAGGTAGAGCGAGCGGCAAAAATGGCTCGATTATCGCAAAATGCTTCGTGAGCGCGTATTATATATAACGAACGATTGAGAATTGCGAAATATGAGGGAATATCGAGAAAAGTATAAGCTGATTGCCTAATTTTATAATGCGGCACTAGATAACGAGCGCTTTTTGACTTGGCGAGCTACTCGCGCATGAAATAATCATACAGTCTCGATTTAATTTAATTCACATCGCTTTTATACTTGACAAGTCGCATGGAAAACTCTGAACAATCAATGTCCTGGGTAATTCAATTATTTTAGACGAGATAGTGGGGGCCGGTGTTTATCAAAGTGAGAAAAGAAGCATACAGTAGCTGTACAGCAACAAACGGACGCGAGCGATAAATACGATTGTACAATTTTTATCTCAATCGAACTTGTTTGAAGACGTGAAAAAATACGCGCGCGACAGTAACATAACTATCACCTTTTCTCATCATCATCTACATGCAGCGCACAATAAACCACGCTAGCGCTACATACGCAATTGATCCCGCGCTCTCGCTCACGCGCACAGATAGTCGATAACCTTCAGAAGATAAGGGCGTCTTCTAGTATGCTTAAATTAGTGATGAAATGCCTCGCACAGTCTCTCCCTCTCGAATATGTGGATTATTCACAACAGTCTTATTGACAAATACGCTCGAATGTGTCGTCTGATAAAACATCATGGAATATTTGTGTTTAAATAACATATATGCGCTTTCATAGTTTTCCTCCAATATTTTTGGACGCACGTTATTATTATTTTGATGCTAGATAATACCGATCTATGGGTTTACTTTCCTTTACTTTGCGAGCGTTTCAATACATGCGTCAAACTTTTGAAATATTTTTCTTATTTGCGCTAGTTCGAACACTTAATTAAACTTTTCCTTGAACTACAGAAATTATTTTTACAATTTCCTACCACAGGCTACTTTCAATTAAATCAATCAATGTTATAATTGGAGTACAGCTGTTGATGCGACAATCAGAATTTCAGTAGAAATTAAATTGATTTTCTGGCTTACTTGTGTAAGAGAAAAAGGAGAAATAAAGAATATGATGGTTGATAAATGGAAGAATATTAGTCTTAGGAACGAAATCGTATTGCGATGTATCAGAGAAGAGATAATAGCTTTTATTGCTCGATGCTCGGTAAGCAAACGAACGTTGGAGTTCAATCCGTGTATACGAGAAGAAAGTACAAGAGTTATTAATAAATACATAAACGCGTTCGGCCTCGGTGAAATATCACCCATCAACTCTTTTCTGGTCTTCGGAGGAATGGAGGCGTGCGCGAGGGTGTTCATACATATAACGTTTCTATTTGGAAACAGGGATCGGGATAAGACACAGTAGAGCGTTTAGCTCGGTCAAGGAGCATACGGCGTCACGAAAATAGAAGGGTGTGCGCGCGCTCGCACTCTGCGTGTGACTTGGTATAATTAGATACCGAAAAACCACTCGTTAGCGAGGCGAGATGCTGGAGAAAAATGAATTTATTTCTATACCGCAAGCGGCAGGTTCCTTTGGAAAACTCCTCGCTGCGTCGTGGGGGCTGTAAATCTACATGTGCTGTACACATATTTATATGCCGAGAGATTAGGAGGTAAAAGGGACTGGAAATCCGTGCTCTCACATGTGTTGTGCGTTACAAGTGCTGCTTAAATGCGAACTATTATCAATGACCAGCATTTTTCTTTTATCAGCGTATTATACGCCGGTATAATATTGATTTCAAGTATTATTTCGTAATAACTTGGAGAAATGTCGATAAACTAGAGATCTTGCTAGGAAACAATTAAATGAGAGATAACTCAAAGTGATTCGACACTAGCTACTAAAAGGAAATTTTTTTTACATTTCTGCAAGCTGTGTTAAAAAGCTGTTAGAGACATAAAATTTCAAGACGCCACACAAATAGTATTGATTTTGCACAAAGCAAAAATCTAAAAACAAAAGAAAACGTAAATACGTGATTGTGAAGATGGATAAAATAAGAGGCTCTATTTTTAGCTACAACCACGAATACTCGGAACAATCTTATATATTCACCAGAGCAAAAATTGCAGAGCAAAGATACACATCCAATACTAGTGATTTATTATATATGAAAACTGCTTTTCAATGAAAATAGTCGATTGTATAAGATACTCGTATAGATATAGATATCTGTTGGACGTACATCGAGCCAAAACAATCGATTTTTAAGTTAATAAACTTTTAGTGAAAATGTAATACATTCATCTGTTAAATATAGTTAAGACATCTTTTTCATATTGAACATTTTGGCTAGAAGCATTATTTTTCAATATATCAGTGAAAAAGTGAATCATAAGAAATATAGATATTTTGTTACATAAATTTTACAGGATTTAATTTTCCATAAAAATATTAAATTATTAAAAGAAAACTTTTTCTCATACAATAAATTAACATTTTCATCTACAATCAATTCCTAGTGAACTATATACCTATAAAAGCGTTTTTATACGCGTACACGTACATAAAAGAGTAGTTTTTTGCTTGTTATTTAACAGAATTGGATTTTGCACATGAATGCTGAATGCAAAACATTATAGATGAAGTATATATTCAAAATCATTTTTAGACAAAAATAAAACGAATTTACTTTTTTAGAAACACATTATTATAAAATAATATAATATTATTAATTAATAAAATAATATAATATTATTATTAAAACATGTAACACATTAGACATACATTTTAGAAACAAATTATTATAAAATAATATAATATTATTTTATAAACATGTAACAAATTTTGTTATAGCGAAGATATAAGGTTCTCCGGAAAAGTAGTGGTGGTGCCTCATATAAAAACAAAATGTTTTATAGATAGCAGAAGGTTAATCCGGTACTCTCGTTTTATTAAGGTAAAACTTAATAAAAATTATTAATAAAAATGGTGGATAACTGAACACTTATGCTTGTCCTCACTTGATTAAAAGAAAATTAATCCAAAACGTCATTATATTACATAAGTATGTATGTGTTTGCGTCTCTGCTATGTTCGCTAATGTTTACACGTATATAATACTGCCATTTTTCGGTCTAATTCCGTTACAATCAAGTGAGAATTATTCAGAAAGTTTCAAAATAATTTATAAAATATTTTTTTTAATTTTCTAGTAACTTAGATGTCTAATTACGTTTTCCTATAAAGTAGAGCCGAAATTATAAATAGAAGTAAATTTCGGAAAAAAATAAAATGATTGGCTGCATAATAATATAAATTTCAGAGCAATGTTCGACTCAGGCGGCAAGGTATAACATTTTCTCAAAAATGTTTTCTGGATTTTTCGGTGGCGGAGAGCGAACCTGAAGCCCGGGGTTGGTGGCTGAAACTCTCCCATACACCTGATCTGCAGTGAATTGGATTGACTAAGTACAATGATTGCGCTAAGCGTATGAGTACCGAAAGGCCGATCCCACTTCGAGTTTCGCTCAAGAGATTCGCCTAACTTATAAGATAGAGGTTTGCGGTGGTTCGATCGGTAAAACTGGGATTAATTACTTGTCAAGCCGGGTTTGAGTCTCAAACCTTCACCGATTGATAACAAGCACCACTGTTTCACACATCAGAATGTGCTTTGTTTACTAACACACCACAGACCTCCGCCGTCAATTAGTACCGCAAGGGGGCGGAAACAGGGCGACGTTAAATAACATAAAAGAAATATATAAATTTCAGAATATTATTTCAAAATGAACCAAGCCTAAAATACAGGTAACTTGATTACCTTGTTTATAGTGTCAGGTTTATCACTTACAAAATGTATATCGCAATGTAATTTATATGCAATTGCACTTTGATAAAAAATAAATTAAAAAAAAATAATATATGAATGTACATTAATTAATTATCAATGAAATCAAAATAATAAAGTAAATAAAAAATTCCAATTACTGAACTATTCACAATTATTTAATTATTCACTTACATAACATTAGAAAACTGTATAAAAATATCAGTCTTTTGACGACTGCTTATCACTCCAGAATAGTAATGCTATCTTAATAACAAAATACATCTGTACAATATAACACTAGTACACTCTTATTAAAACTGTTTACGAATTTCGTTGTTTTGTATAAATATCGTTTTATAAATACATAATTAATTTTACAGCATTACAGTACTAATTATTTTAAATATACAAAAAATCAAATAGTAATAAATCATATTTTTCTATTATAATTTGTCAAGTATTGCTGTAAAATTTTGTATGGCAATGATGAGTGAAAATTATTTCTTCACCATTGCTAATAATGATCATATCATTGATTATTAACTTAAATTTGCCCATGTTTGTAATGGTTATTGCATAAAACTGAAACTGCTATAAAGTGATGTTTGCAAATCATCTCCTATAGAAAATGTATTCGACATTGCTCCTATTGTTCTGGTAAGATCTGCTGCTGGAACATCTGCAGAAACTGGATCAACAATTGGAAAATGTTGTACAAAACCACTGCTCCATGCAATTGTTAAAATAGTGAAATCTGATTTCTGCAAATAATTGTGATAGAATTGAATACAACTGGGAACTTCATTGAGATGTCCTTTTACAAAACATAACGGTTTAACATCGGTTATTCTCGATGTAGCTCCAACTTTTGTTTTGAATAACGCAACTACTGGGCTATCCTAAAATATTTTGTAATTAAGAGAGTATATTAAATAATAATCGTTTTTTTTTTAATTTGAATAATTTTTTTTAATGTAAATATAATTAATACCTGAAATATTACTGCTAAGTACTTTCCAAGAGGATCCCAGTCCATAGAGACAACTCTACCACCGACTGAGATTTGTTCGTCGCCATCATCTGATGTAAATGTGACTTTACTTAAGTCAATTAAGGGTACTGCAACTTTATTATCATTAAGAGTGCCAACTTTTTTCACATCGAAGATTTGCTCTTGCAAAGGTAAAGAGAAAATCATGGCTGGGTCTTCAGTAGATGTGAAAAGAAGAGTTAAATTTGGTCCAAAACATGCAGCAGCAACTCGACCGCTAGGAACAGTCCATCTTTCAGCTTTCCATGGGGTCCCGACTCCAGTATTCCATACTCTGTATGATGAGATAAAAATTGTAAGAAATAAAATTAATAATTTATTTCTATACTGCAATGTAACTGAAGAAATATATTTATAATATACCTAAATATTTTTCTACAAGTTGTTGCTAATAATCTTGAACCACAAGAAGACCAACGAGTAAAGCACAATCCTCCCCCACCAACACGCCTCAGTGGAATCCCACTTTCTTTTGCAACATCCCAAATTATCATATTCATATCTGTTAATGAACAAGAAACTAAAAAATCTCCCTAAAATATTAAATAAAGTTAGTCAATAGATATATGTTGTTTAAAAATTAGCTTTTACATATTAAATAAAAAATTGAAAACATGACAAATTATCCTAGAAAAAGTAATATTTTTATATTTTTATATACATCACCTGTGGACTCCAAGAAACACTTGTAACCGGTGCATGATTTCTGTGTTTTAGCATAAATGCATGACTAAGAGAATTACTAGCTGCACCAAGCTCGACTGTCCATAATAAAACTCCATTTTGACATGCTGCAGCTAATTCTCTACCAGCATTTGGTCTCCAACTCATGCAGCATACAGATTTTTGCGCACTATGTCTTAAAATAGCAGTGCCTATATTGCCAGTAGAAAATATCCTAATGCGATCATCTCTTGTGGCTACAGCTAAACGAACACATTGTGGATGCCAAGCTATACAGCGAATCTAAATAGTAAAATTTTTTACGATGTATTACAAATTAAATTTTTCTTCAATTAATATATTTATATTCACCAATGCAGTAGTCCAATCACGTGTTGCAGCTACATCTGCCACAGATCCAGTCCCAGAAGTCGGCAAAACACTACTCCAAATAGTTCCTGTTTCTATTGAATCCAACATTCGTGTTACTCTGATGGATTTAATTGTGTAAATTTTACTATAGATCCTCAATTTTTGTTTATTTGTAAAAGTAAACATAAAGTATAACAATCAATGTCTTATTACCTAGTAGCAAACCAATGAATTGCAGATGTAATCTCCTTTGGATCTTCAGTAGCAGCTAATCTTATAGCCTCGAGCAAACCTTTTTCTCTCCAAATGCTGACAATTTTTTTAAAGGCACTGTCTTGAACTGGTAAAAACAAATCCCTTGCTCCTCTAGCACGGGCTGTTTCTCTTGTAGCCAGCATCTCTAGCGTAATATTAACTGGAGGAAATTCTCGTAGATATATAGCAAATGGTTGAGTCTCTTGTTGGATCTCATCTTTTCTACAAAACATAGGGCCATTATGCATATAGCTAGCAGTTACTAGATTGTCAAAAAGTGGGCTATCAAAGTCCCTCAGAGACAATATTTTCAGCATCTTCGATTTTTTATTGTAAGCCCTTAAAATGAGAAAATAAATGAGCACGCAATTTTAAATTAAAATAATCTTTCATAAATAAAAACTAAAAACAACGCTTGAATAAAAGTTTCTTACATTACCTGACTGATTACTGTCAAATTTTTAGATGTAATTTGCTCTTGCCCATAACCCCAAAAAAATTAGGTGGCTAGTAGTCAAGCGAACTTGACTTGATTCTTTATTCAAAATATTTTTTGTGAACTTTTTTAATAGCGTGTACGTACCGGGCACCGGCTTCGCACTCATCCGACAGTTGCCCGATTGCGCGCGCACATCGCACATGCGCTTGCCTTGCCGCACTTGCGGCGCGGTCGCGCGGAGAGTGTCAGCCTAGATGCTGGCGCCATCGCGTGATAATGGTGATGTAACGTGTAACTTCCATTTCCTGCCACTGCCACCAACTAACAGCAGAAAGCAGCTGTTGAATATGTGTGATGGAAAACTGGCAATTTACGAATTAATTTTCTATATCTATATAAGCAATATTACCGTGTGGACAAAAAGTTAGTAGTACATTACGATACATGTGCCTTAAGTAGCCCATTATTGCACGGCCTGCCTAAGCCCGCCATCACGCATATCCGTGACCGAGCAGGCCACTATTGCACCGCGAGGTTAGCGCACGAGCGCAGCGAGTATGATAAACGCGGTGCAAGTGCAATAATGGGCTACTTAGGTCACGGATAGGCGTAACTTAAGCGCGGGCTTAGGCCATATCGTACTATAAATAAACTTAACGCCACGACCCAGTGCCTAATAAAATCAAGATGCAAAATTAGGCAATAAAGTTGTTTCCAGAATAAAAGGCAATACAATTACAATTATTATTAGTTGTAAAAAAATAAATAATTTTCGTCGGCTACTGCAAATTGGTGAGGATTTTTTAAAAAGATATTGTAGTTATTATTATTCCAATCTTCAACAGCTTTGTTCGATTTTCAAGAATTGAGAAACGTATAATATTGGAGTAAGTCAATTCTCCAAAAAGTTTAAAAAAGAATATAATGTTTGAACAGAATGTATATATACATGCTAGTATATAATAATTCAAATGATGTTCTCAAATGTTTATAGAATAAGGAAATTACTATAGAAAGGGCGCAAAAATATCTTGGTTCGCATGCAGTTTGCAATATCTCCATGACGTATTTTGAATACTGGGCATATACATAGCTCAACCGCGATGATAATTAATTGGTTGTTGAAAATAGACACTGAAAATAAAAGCTATAATATTTCATATTCGATTGTTTTTTAACAGGTAACTAAACCTAATCAATATAACGAAATGTATATGCGAAACAAGTGTACAATAATGAGTATTTTTTTTTTTTTTGTAAATCTGAAAATATTTTGAAATGAGTAGCACATGTATATGCACATACAGTCTCGCATGTAATTGCCGTTAGATAAGTAAAGAATAATCATAACCTTAAAAATACAATCATGCAACATGTACACATGCTTATAGGAGAATTTCAGAGATTCGTTATCTGGAACAGAACGCCGTAACACACTGAAGGGGATCCGTGCAATTTTTAGCAGGCGAGCAAGATGGGCAGGCACCGGCTGCTGGCATCGTTCGGATTTGAAAGTTTCGGCGGGCTCAAACGACAGAGCCCCTAAGTCGCCGCGCGTGAATGCGCCGGTGTCGCGCACCCAGCCAGCCGATACGTCCAGCGAATCTCCGATAACAACAGATAAGGATAACAACAAACAGCAAGAACAAATACAAGGTCCCGCTGATTGTGACGGTGCACTTTTGTACCAGAGAATTAACGCTGCGCAAAACGGCCGCACGTTATCGGGATCCTGATAAGCTCTAAGAAAAGCGAATGCAAAAAGGGTGGGATAGAGAGAGAGAGAGAGAGAGAAAGAGGAGAGAAGCAGCACAGCAGCGCGCAAAGCAGAACGTGCGGGCAGCTTAGGTGCAGGGGCAGGGGGCGGCAGGGGGCGCAGTGGCCAGGAGTGGGGAGCGGCTGGCTTTAGTGTGCGGTCGCGATTCGAGCGGCGCGGAAGGCTTCTGCGGCTGTGGCACGCTGCATTCGTTCACGCACTCTCTCTCGGCAGTTTTCCCGAGTCGTGTCTTCTGCTCTCGGCACGCTTCTCGCTGCGACTCTGTCGCCTCCCGTGCATCCGAGCCCAGTCGTCGCCGCGGACACAGAGACAGGCACAGGCTCTGGGAAAGCTCTCGCGTGTGCGCGCGCGCATCGAGTGCCGTGCAGCGGGGTGGCTCCGTGCGGGGGTGTCAGCAGTGCACCTATGAGTCGGGGGCCCCGGAGGCGCCTCGGGATGACGACGGGGACGACGCCGGTGCTGGGAGCGACGACGAGGAGCTGCTCGCGCTAGGCCACGACGGAGGCCCGCCAGCGACATGGGCAAGAAGGGCGCGAGGCGGAAAACACGCTGGAGGACCCTTAGCATCGGCAGTGAGTGTTTCGGTCTCTGTCCCTTTTTTATTATTGCTCTCTTTCTCCCCCCACACGCACCCGGACACGCACACACGGGAGTCGGGAGGCTGCGCTGCGAGCGGGCGGCGAGCTCGCAAAAGTGTGACGTAATACGCGTGCAGCACCTCGCGAACGCGCCCAGCAGCAGCAGCAGCTCTCTCTCTCTCCACTCTCTCGCCCTCTCCCTTTTGAATTCCCTAGCGCAAGCTCGCGAGCGCGCCGCAAGCTCGGCCGAGTAGGCTCTCTCCGCACATACAGATCGATCCGGCCTCTCTCCGTCTCTCTCTCTCTCACTCTCTGCTCCCTCTATAAGCCGTGTCCCCCCGTGTCGGCGCGTGCATATATACGTGCAGCGAGCAGCCCGCGAGCGGACGAGCGGTGCACCTGCACTTCTTCCTCTCTTTAATGGCAATTACATCGGGTTCCCTCGCGCGATCCCTCTCCCTCCCTGGACCCACAACCGTCCGCGTATAGCTCGGAGGTGCGGCGGCGGCGCTGAGCTGTTTTGTCACGTGCAGCGCGCGGGCCGGTCGGCGAAGGCGACGGAAAGTCAAATATCGCGGACGGACGGAGATGGACGTGGTGTGACAGGCGGGCACTGGGTAGGCCAGAAGAGCGGCGAAAGAAAACGAGGGCTTTCAGCTCGCCTCTGGCGACCGGCGGCCTCACGCAGAATTTTTATAAATAGCGAATTGCACAATGCCCGCCGCCTGCCTGCCTCTCGGCTTCCTTTCTCGCTCATCCCGTTCGGCTTTGCGTCCGCTGCTCTGTGCTCGTGTGTTGCTGTGTGTCTGTGTGTGTCAATAAAGGGCGAGGGAGAAGCTCGCTCTCTTGCGACGTCGTGCAGCAGCAGCAGCAATCCGCCGGAAATTCGCGAGAGACGGAGAAAATTGGAGTGCGCGTGCGGTTGTAACCGGTACAGAGGCGCGCACAGTAGCCGCGTGTACCGAATGCAGTGGCATGTTTTCTCTCTCGCTCTCGCTAGTTTCATAACGTCATGCCGTGCGCAACGCAGGGGGGCGCGTCTCTCTCTCTCGCTCTCTCTCTCTCTCTGTGCTCTTTGTGCTCCGTCTTGCACGCACTTGCGCGTGTGCGATGGCGATTCTCTCGCTGCCATGCGCTCGCCGGAAATCATTGCCTCGATAGCAGTTCTAGTTGTAATAGACATGCTTCACACTATGCTTTTATGTGCCGACAGCGGCAACTCAGCCCGATCGACGGCTGCGTTCAATTTCTCGCAAATCTCGAACGGACCCGTCTTTTAAAACCCGTCGTTCATCTGCCAATTTACAGGTGCGCACGTCGACGCGCAACGTAATATAATGTTCTGCTATAGGATGCTCTCAATCGAGTCAGCGACAATCACGTGCAGCTACTAAATTTGGAAATATTTTCACTTAGCCCTCGAAATCAAAGTCATGGAAAATATATTTTTAACAGGCAATTAATCAATATATTTTTATCTTTCTAAACGTGCAAGGTATTATTTATTAAGTATTATATTCTTCGGTATGACAAGAATAATAAACAAATAAAAACAGAAGTATGCCTGTCCTTCATTCATACCTCGTACATGCTGTTTGTATTGAAATATTAGACTAACTCGATAGAATTTTCGTTCTTTGTTTCCAATAAACCAATTAATTCATAATTCATTGTAAAAAAAAAAAATCAATAGACTTTATAGTTATTTTCATCATTCTGGTAGAAAAACCTTCAGTCCAAACCGCTACAGACAAATAATATTACATAATATTTACTTCTGTTATGTCCTCTTCTCGATGTTTAATTCATGTTGGACTTTTCCACTATCATTTCTGAACTTATCTTAAGTATTACCTTCGCTCAATGACTGATTATTTCATTATTTTGGGAGAGAGCTCTTTCTACAAACACATTTCTGTTATGTTCTTAGTAACAGTAACGATATCAAATGTTTGCGTTTAACTAAATAACTGTCCAATTTGATAAAAAAATAAACCAACTTTGTTGGCTATCATGTTAACCCAATGTCGGTAGATACACAAGTATATAGATTAACATTAAAATTTAATTAAAACTATAATATCGTTTTAAAACACCCATAACGTAATAGTTTCACAATAACAAATAATATGTAATAATATACCGAGAAAAAAGTTTTGGAAAAATATCTATACTGTATGATGAAACTATTACAGACTATTAAAACTCAAAAAATATTCTTTACAGAAATTATTTAAACTAATTATTTTTACTAAATTTTTTCTTAGTATATAAAGTTGTTTTTTTGTTGACAATAGCAACATCATAGTGCAACGTTATTAATTTAAAAATTAACAAACAGTTCGCCAATCATTGATTAACATTCCTATCAAGGCAAAAGCATATAGTATTTGAAACAACTTTTTACAATTATCACGCTTCATAATAATTAAATAATTACATGTGTATAAATATTCGTATTCAATATTTTTTGCACGGAGCTTTAAGATACAGTTTATCCTTAATGAATTACAGTTACACAGCTAACCATTTAAACAATCCAACCTTTATTCGGTATATCGCTGACGGGTATCACATTTCGTCTCATTGCATATATCATTTCAGGTTTGTACGTAGCTTATAATTATAATTATAAAATCTATTAAATTTGGCGAAGACTCGAGTGACTTAAATGAAATTAGCAAAGCAGAGAAAAAGGGGATGAGCAGTGTCGTTCGAGTGAGTTGCTGTTGCAGACGGGTAGGGTCAGGCGCAATCACACGCACACAATGCGTTGCAGAAGCAAATAATCGAGTGCGCCGGTACTCGCCGTCTCGAAACTTTCGCGACAATGGCGGCAGTCACGCTCGACGCTCCTTTGCTCTCTATCTCTTTCTCTCCCCCCCTTCTGCCTCAAGTCACTTATCAATTACTTTCGGCATAATAATGTACTAGCCTCTCGTGTCTCGAATTGTCATTCGCTCAGCTACCGACCGATTCAAATCGAACATTTCAATTATTACCGGGGATTAAGGCTGTTTGAAATATTCACCGCATCGCCGCCCAAGTATCAGCTTAAAGTATTCGTAAATCATGGATACATAAATGAATGAGCGATGAGCCCGGCCTAGTCGCGACTTTCCGTGGCGAAAATCCCGTGGCGAAAATCCCGTGGCAGCCGCGGGGCAGATAGGGAAAGTCGTAGTCGGTATCTGGCGTATTATGGCTAAAGCGGAAGTGAAGCCGAGGCGTGCGTGCGGGTGGCATGGTAACGCCAAAGTCGCGCGCGCCCGCTATTCCACGAGCAACTTCGATCGGCGATTGCGCGCGATTGCGGGAATATGGATGTTAGGAGGTGCGCGTAGAACAAAACTTGACTCCTCGTCGCCGATCTATAGGCATTCGAGAAGAACTGAGAGCGAAAGGCAGAGAAAGAAGACTACGCGCGCGGGTGGCCGCGACTCGTTACGGAAAGCTAATCGATAGACGTCGCGCGCGCGTCTCTAGTCTCAATCGGCCTTGTGTCTAGTATACGCGCTCTCTCGAATGAAATGTGCGCTCTCTCTCTCTCACTCTCTTGTTCTCTGTTTTTCTTGCTCTCGGCACATGGGCCGCCGGGGTAATGTCCTTTTCGTGTACACACACTCTATGGACGCTTGACTTTTCTTTTCCGCCACCCTCTGTATACACTTCTTTTCTTTCTTTTTTTTCAGTATCGTAAACAAACCAAGTTTTACATGAAAATTATATGTATTCAAAGTGCACGCAGATATAACGATATGAAATATAGGTGCGCGAAACTGTAAAGTTGACAAGTTGACAAAAACAACGGCGCGGTAGAGAAGAGGAGCGGGAACTGGTCGCACGCCTACACCTGCTCGATACTAGTCGCGCGTGCTCGCGCAACTTATGTAATAAGTAGCTGCAACAGCGCGTCTTCACTCTCTCCCTCTTTCTCTCGCTCTCTCTCCCTCTCAACATGCCGGTAGAATACATTTTTATACATGACGAGGGGACGAGTCGTCAAAATGGAATGAGAAGACTCTTTTCAGGTTAATGTTCTCGAAAACTTAACTGACTCAGATGTTAGACTGGTAGCCAGTAACATTATCTTTTTTAATTTTATCTCTATCTTATTCACTTTTAACACCAATAATCCACTCTAAAGTACTTTGAAAAGATAAATAATTCAAAAGAATAAATAAAAAATATAATTAAAAAATTTTTTAATTGCATAATACTGTACAAGTAAATTTGAAACTTATTTACGCAATTTCCGACGTATGCAATCGTATAGTATATGTTCACACATACATCTACACATGTGTACGCACGACAGATAATACGATCGATATGGATAAGACGTCGCGAGGCGTTTCGTCACGAGACAAAGTCTCTCGGGTTTTTAAAGTCATCCCAAAGTTATTGCAGATGTTTACAGATCGTAGACCTTACAGATTCGCGTGTACGTCGCTATTACGCAACCTACTATATGTAAACCAGCGAGTTGATCGAATATTACTTTCGCACGTATAGCGCAAATATGTACTAGTGGAAAAATCATCTTTTTCATGTACTCGAGAATAATGATTTATAGGAAGGGACTCTTATGGTTTTTCTTTTTTCGAGAGCTTGCAGTGTTCAACATTAATTCAAATGATGTTCAATAATTTGTCTAGCATTTAACTCTATACAAATATTAAATGTTTGACGCTGCACGGAAAAAATAACGTTTATCTAAAATATTGGTATAAGTTAATTTGACTTTATTTATAGTAATTCTAACTTTATATTTGAAATTCAAATGTCTATTTCACATCTTGAAAATGAACACCGAGAAAAAAAAACAGTCAAAACAACAGCCCCGCTCCATTAACTGCAGACAACTGCCCCAAATCTGTTAATCTGCTAACGGAACATATATTGAAACAATTAAGTTTTTATTAAAACAAAAA